>PVJX010001167.1:0-178095 GCA_004027295.1 Dolichotis patagonum | reverse complement strand
GAAAAAATCCTGTTGTTGACAATCAAACAGTTATAATCAAAACCTCTGTTAATTGTAAAGAAAGAGATAAAGTGGAATTTTGCTTGTTTACTTTCCCCAACTCCTTTTATCCCAAATAAATTTAATTATGTTTTAATTGGTTTGGATTTAAGTTCATGCCCTCAGCACTGAAATTTCCTTTGCCAAATGTCACCTCCTTCAAAGTTCAGATGTTACTCTAACAAATAGCAGAAGATAATTCTAGAGGACTTCTCCCTAAAATGTGAACTCCCAAGGGACATTGAACTACTTTTAATTTTTTTTAAAAAGCATGTCACATTCTGACCCAAGATTGCCCCATTGAAATATGTCTAAAAGACAAATATTTATGCAAATCTTGTTGAGTTATTTATGTTTTATGACAGATACTCTTATGAAACGCATTTTTTAAGAAAGAACTAGTTTGACGCACTTTGGCACCAACAATTGCGTTTGAGTATAATGGATGAGTTTGTCGGTTTTAAAATAGCTTCACATGGATAAAACAAAGATTTTCTTGTACCAGACAGTTAACTAAATGTAAGTATCATAGTTTATTTTCATGAGTAAATAAAATTAAAGCAGACCTTATTCTAAATATTTTTAAATGATTTAATATTATCCATAAAACAGTTTTTAGATCTCCAAATGATATGTAAATTAATGCTTGTACAGATAAATCACATTAATTAATGACTTAAAAATCAGAAACTGACTAATTAATTGAGCTGTGCTCCTTTAGGCAAACCGTATTTCTTCAGACATAACTACTCTTCTGGATCGTGAAAGTGATCATAAAATACACCTAAATAAGCATAAAGTAAAGTTTATACAAACCATTAAGCAAAGTATGTCCAACAAAATTGTTCTCTGAGTAAGTTAAATTCAACCACATTGATAGAACATGCAAAGCACTGTTTAAAATGTGCAGAAGACGCAGAGATCATACAAGTATATTTCCTGTCACCTTGAACCTTAGATCTCTTAAGTAAGGCGACAAATAAATAAAATGTAAAAGTAATGAAGTTACATAATGGAAATTTATTGAGGATGCTATGTAAGTCACTTTGGTAAGCATTTCTCATGGATTAATGTATTCTACTGCCTAACAACTCATATGAGATAAGCACTGTTAGCAGTTCTATTTTACAGATGGGTACACTGAGGCTTAGAGATAAATGACTGGAAAACCAGAGACAAAATTTGAATGAAGGCAAAGAGTGCAGAGATATGAACAAACTGTCACAGAGTGTAAGTACAGTAAAAGGAGAAAGGAAGAGGAAACAGAATCTAACTGTACAGTTTTGAGTTTAAATTGTGGCTCTGTTTTTCTACTAGCTATGAAGTAAAGAAATATGCAAGCATGGCTTTCTAAAGTTTATCATCTACAATTATGAAGAAAATATTAGCTATTCCACAGGTTATTTAAGGGCTTCCATTATTTATTTACAGCAAACCTAGTACAGTATGGTATACTTGGCTCCTCTCTCAAACCGTTATAACTATTTTATAGTTCTTACATAAACTGAAATAACAGTAAGCCCCTCTGACTCAAATACCCAAAGGTCTATTTCCTCATGTAAAAGAAAGCAATCATTAGAATGTTCGAGATTGGTGCAGTCTAAATATCCAGACTGCTCTGTTCCTCTGCTCTGCCATACTAGTGGTAGCCCTGTGATGATGTAGGATGGATAATAGGGGTTCCAGTCATCTCACCCACACTCCAAAAAGCAGAAACAGAAAAGAGAGAAGGCAAATCGAATTTCTTTCTATGGAACCCTCCTATGGCTTGGCTATAGTTTGTGTTCTGCAAGGGTCCTCCAAAAAACTTGGTTGATCCTGAGGGTGGTGGTGTTGGGAAGTGGCACTGGAGAGCAGTTCCTAAGTCATTTGAGGCATTATGTGCTGCCAGTGCCTCTTCTCTCTTGTTCCTACTTCAGTATGTAATCACTTATTTGGTCCTTCTCATGCTCTTACCACTACCATTCACCATGACGTGACACAGATAACTGCAGGTGTCATGGCCCTTGAGGCCCTGCAACTGTGAATTAAGTAAACATTGTTTCCTCATAAGCAGCCAATATCAGGCATTTCATTATAGTAATAAAAAGTTGAATAATATATCCCTGTACAGGGTCTTCTTAGAAGTCTTTTGTAACACATCTATCCTCAGAGGTTAAAGTGAATGTGTTCAACTTCCCTAAGCTTCCTGGGCACTTTCATCTGTACTCCAGTGGTTTTTGTCAGCTAAATTGGATATTGTATCAGTAAAAACAGAGTGAAGGGTATCAGATTGGCAGTTGGCACTCTGTACCTTGAGCTGATAGAAATGCACTAAAAGCAGTGCACAAGAGTGAGAAAAAAAATAGCAGTCAATGTTTTTCTTCCTTCTGTGGGATCATTTTAACATACCTTCATGCAAAGAAGAGAGCACTTGATCATATAAGCATGGAGAATATGGGAGTCATAGAGCCTGACACTGACTTTCATATAATCACTTTTTATCACTACCAAAACTGGTATCTAAGATAAGAATTTTCAAAAGGAAAATAGTAGTTGGCACTAACATAAACTTAACTAAGTGAACTGGATGATAATAAGTCTTGGAAAACAATTTCTAAGCAATTACAGAAAAGAAAGCAGAATGAGAGTGAATCAGTAAGCTTTCAGTGGTCAACTTTTGTGACATTAAGGACAAAAAAGGGTGAACTGATGCAATCTGTTTACTGTACTGATTTGATTTGCTCTGTTTGATCTAGGTGTTTGGAAAGAGTAATGTGATCTGAGCTTCCAACTTCCACTTCTGAGGCAGTGTCAGAGGTAATTCCAGGAGGTGCGGCAGGGGGCGTACATGAGACAGTACAATCTGTCTGGAAGTATCACTTGGCCTGCGGTCTACCACTCCCACCCTCCCACCTCCATTTCTTGACATTTTCAGCAGTCCTGGTCTTTAAAAAGAAGTAGAATCATCTCTACAGAAAGGGGAATTCTGGATAACTGGGCTCAGTTTAAGCTGAACCACAAGCAGGCCATGCAAACTCCAAGTCAGTTGCCATATTTAATATTGGAGTAAGGGTAAGATTCGTTCCTGTGCACTCAGTCTGAAAAACCAGTAGTTAACCGTTAATAGGTCACATCTGCTAGCAGTAGTACTTTCTTACATGTTTTTAGGTTAGTCCAACATTAGTAAATACTGTTCTTATAGCTTTAGTACCAAAATGTTACTTGCTATTATTACTTTGATGCAAACAATATTCACACCCCAAAACTATTTGAACCTCATTATTAAATAGGCATTTATGATTTAGGCATTGTACTCATGCACAGTCCCATGTAAACATATCAGCTTTAAGCTTTAATTCTCAGTACTACTGCTGCTTATGAATTTCTCCCATCTTCTAACAGTCCAGTTCCTTTCTTTTCCCAAGAAAGGTTTTCAAAATATGAACAAAGTCTGTGACATCTTTGGTATAGTTGAATGCATACTGGTTTTCAGTTAAGAAAATTAGAGATTAAATTCTGTGACACTGAGCTCTTAGTTCTTTGTTTATTAATTAATTCAGTCATTGAATACCTAAGTTGTTCCAATGATTGTTATAGCTATATAGAAGAGAGGTAAAGAGACAAATTTCCTGTTCTTTTGGAGCTTGGCAAACGCAAATACAAGAAATATATTTTTAAAAGTGTAACATCAGATTGTGGTACATGCTAAGAACAAAAATACAGTGATGAAGCATTGGACATAAATTATGATCCACCCAGTAGACATAACAGAAATCTATAGTACATTCAACTCTAAAGCAGCAGAATACCCATTCGTCTCAAATTCACATACAACATTCTCTGAGATCATACATAATTCCAAAGAACAATTCAATAAATTTAAAAAGACTGAAATCATATAAAGAATCCATTCTAGTCAAAATGCTATACACTTGGAAAACAGGAAAAGGAGGAGTTTTGAAAAATTCATACATGCATGGAAATTAAATGACATGTTCCTGAACAACCAATGAGTCAATGAAGAAATTAAAAGGGAAGTTTAAAAGTATCTTCTCAAATGTTGGATGTCTTTATTCCTCATGATCTCTCCCTTGTCATGTAAGACCTGTAGACATCATTTCTTATTTTAATGTTACTCTTTTATTTCAATCATCTCTAAAGAATTGCAATGTCGATATCTCTACTGTGGCAGAATTTTATAGTGTATATTTTAATAACTGTTTTTCTCAGTCACTTCTCCATGCATTAATAGAGTTTTAGAATATAGATGGTACTTTGAAAAGTGTTCTAATCTCCTGTCACTTTGATTTACTCCACAACTCTTGGGTTACAAGATATTTTTGCTTTGACTTAGTCTGCTAGAATGTTTTGACACTAAAAAACAGTGAAGAGTATATTGGACCAAACAATGCAGTCCTCAGTACAGAGACCAGCCAGATGACCTAATACAGCTTTTCAGCTTCTAACTTGTATGATATCTTACAGTATGGAATCTTTTTATGGCATAATAGTCCTTTATATGAGGAAATGAATGTATCATCTAATTCTTTATCCCTTTTGCTTTTGAATTACAATATAGCCTCTGATTGAACTACACATTAAAATTAGAAAACAAGAAGCAATATCTTCTAGTCTTTGGATCCCAAGGTAAAATAAAAATTGTTGAGACCTGTACATTTTACAGTAGTCTGAGTTTTTCTTCAGCAGGCAATAAAAATGCAGAACAAGAACACATCTCCTTCTCTAAATTGTATTTATTTTTTACAATTTTTCACATAATTTTAAATAAAATCTGAAATCAGTAAAATCATCTAGCATTCTCTTTCAATCCATCATTTCCATATGCTATACTACAATACCTGAATAATGTACTGCTCTGTCATTATCACTGTGTAATCATATTTAGCAACTTATACCTTTAAGTACATTTATAATCATTGATTAAAATGATAAAACTGAGAATAACAACTTGACCAATTGGGGTGGACCTTTCTATCCAACCCTCAAATTTCGTTAGTATTTTCCAAAATGTTTAACGGATTATTAACTGATATTTAAAAACATAGTACAATTGACTTTCTTAGCTCATTATTCTATATATTAGTTGAGACAAAACATTGAGTTCCACTCATTGAAAATGGTATGGTAGATGTTGGAAGAGGTCCTATTTGCTTTTAACTACTACATATGACAAATCTGCATCATAGAATCTGGCTCCCAGAACAGCCCCTGGCAGATGGTGATGTGGTTCTGTATATACACAGCCACAAATACTAGTTTACTGGATGATTTCCACCAAGGTCATAAGAGGAAACCATGCATCAGAAATGAGTAAAATGCTATAATATTTGTTATTAATTTCAATGGACTTTATTCTTTAGCACAATTTTAGACTTATAGCAAAATTGAACAGAAGAAAGAAGAAATTTACCATTATTATTTTCTAAGCCAATTGACATTGGATTGTCAAAAATGTAAAACAAGTCTGCCTTTATAATTGCATTATTTTTAGTACATTCATTCAAGGCAAAGTTAGCAGTAAACATAGCTGTAGTACATGGAAATGCTAGGAATACACCAACCTGCTCAGTAGTTCGAATCCAACAAGTAGCCAGCCTGTGACTTGGACACGTGGAAGATTGCAGGAAGCTGGGAGGAAGGATGAGAGGAAAGATAGATGAGATTGCCAAAAAGAAGACGAGGAAGACCTCAAGAGCTGTGAAAACCCAACATCAGAATCCTAATTCCTGGAGGTCATTCTAGCTCGAGGCATTTTTAGTGTATGTGCTGTCAAAGAAAGTAGCTAGAGACATTTTTAAGTGTTTTATGTTATTCTGAGCTTTTGATAATAAACAGCCTTGCTAATAGTCTCATGAAAGACCCAGTGAACTTACTTATTGAACCCGACTGAAGGTTATACTTCAGATCTAAAGTGTGCCCCCAAACTATCATGTATTCAGAGGTAGAATTTTTAGAAGGTGATTGAGTGATGGGGCAGCTCATCAGAGAATCCCTTGATGGATTCATGGCTGAAAGTGCTGCTTTGAGGTGAGCCTGGTTGGAAGCGAGTCACTGGGGGCATCACCAGGAAGGATATATTCCTGTCCCCAGCTCCTCCCTTTTCTCTCTGCTTCCTGGCTGCCTTGAAAAACTTTCCTCCTCCAGGTCCTTCCTCCATGCCATTTCTGCCTTGGAAACACTCAACCATGGATTAAAATTCCGGAAACTTTGAGCCAAAATAAACTTTTCCTCCTTTAAATTGCTGTACTGAGATTTTGTACCTTTAATGGGACAGTGGCTATATATCTTTATATAGTCAGTAACATCCTAAATGGAAAATCTGAGAGCTCAAACTCTGTTCACATGACCAAGATTCATAAATTCTTCATAAAAAAGAACAATTGCTTAAAATAAAATATTGCATTTCAATTTTTTTTTCTTTTGACTGTTCATCCAACAGTTCAGTGAAGATCAATTTAAAATCCCTCCACATTTTAAAAGCACAGTTATGAGGCACTATAAATAATTTTGTGGTGTGAGCTAATAAATAAATAAATTAGCATAACCCCAAACCTTAAAGTTCTTTGCATGTATGCGGATTTACCCCTTTTTTGTGACATCCTTTGTCACTACTCATAAATTAGTGCATTTCTATTAATATCTATCATGAATCCAATATATAAAAGATATTTTTATGCTGCAGATTCCATTGTGCTTTCCACTACACAAAAGTCTTCAATGATTTTCTTCATTCCAATAGTGCCACATTAAATTCTAACCTGATATTTTGGTCTATAATCTGAATATCACATACTTTCTTGTCCTTAGAGCTACCTTCACATGGCCCATGTGTACCACAAAATCAGGACAACTATTTGTTTTCCAAACTTCTTTAGGCCCTTCTTCTCCCTCTGATGGGATGTTTTCCTGATTAATAAAGTCATTCACCACAATTATTCTTCCTCCCATCATCATACGGGAGTTGGCCAAGTCTGCCACTGTCGTAAAACACAATGTAACTTGCCCTGTTTCCTACACTTTCTTTCTCTGAGGTTTTCCCACTGGAAGTACTATCCTAATCCTGTCATAGCAGTTGATGTCTACATCTCTATCATGGGCCACTTTGCACAGCTTTGTAATTACTGCATGCATGCTAGGTCACAGTCTCTACAATCACTAACCTCACTAAATGTGCTGCCCACAACAGGTTCTAAATGACTTTGTCTTAGTTTAATGTACAATAATTTAAAAATATTTTAAAATATTAAAATACTATTTTTATGTAAATATGTTATAAACATCTCAGTATCTGCATATAGGCATGTACATAGGCATCTTTGATATCCCATAGTCTAAGAAAGATAGTATTTATCCAATTCAAATGACTAAATCAGCATTAGAGAAACACAAAATATAAAGTGCAAAATAAAAGATAATAATAGAAAGTAGGGAGACCAATCTTTCTCAAATGAAAAAGGGATCAACAGATGGAGAGAGAGAAGTGGGGCTGGAAAATGAATTAATATGTGTTACATATATCTGCCAATTCCTCCACAAGGAGCATAATCATTACATACTGAAAATAAGTAATAACAAAACTAAAAATTGAAAAATAATAATTCATGTAGCAACAAAGAAAGTCTAATATTAAGACCAAATTGTAAGACAATGAAGACCAATTTACAAAAATCCCACAGTGTTCTAGGGGTTAATGACAACCACTCCCTACAAGTTCCAAAAGATATCACAAACTTTTCATCTAATTAAGTGAATAAAGAGACAAAGAAATATTACAACATGGGTCCATCAATTGCCACCAGCCTCTGAGGCTACTTGTTATAACTTTCTCTTTTTCCTGAAGAAACACTGCTGATTTTATCTGTCCTGATGCTATCTTGCCCTATCAGAAACTGAGAACCCTTGAAAAGATTTCCAATGCTCCTAACATAACCAATAACCCTGTTGCAATTATGGACAATTGCCATGTGTCAGAACCTTTATATCTTGGATTCCTGTAGAAATTATACAATATCTCCCAATTAGTAATTGAATCCTATTTTTCAGTTCATTTACACAAGAAGTAATACTAAGGCTAGAAGTCTGGGAAAACTGTCACTCCTGAAAAGCATTTCCGACCTACACTTAAGCCTTGAGACATTTTACCTCCCAGTAAAGCTTACCCTACTCTTAACTCTTCTGCCGTAACCTCTTTTGGAAACACAACTGTTTATATTTCCCATCCTTGAAGCCTAGGATCCATCTCAGAAATATTAAGGAGATAAGAGTACCTATAAAAGTTCTTAAGATACATTTAAATTTAGAGCAAACAATGGACTATTTACTTGCCTTATCTGAGGATGGGTGTTCCCCTCAGTTCACTAAAGAAAGCCAGGGCAGAGGAAATTTACACAAGGGACTCTGGGCCTCACAAATCTCCTAGGAAGTGGCCAGATCTTCAGGGTACCAGCCCCCCACTAACCTCAACCAGTCCAGCCAGACTCCAAACTTAATATGCTGTTTCAAGTAAAACCCTTCTTCTTCTTCCTTAAAAATTTCAGTTTGAAAACTGAAACAAGAAACATGCAGGCTGATCAGATAGATTTAATATTACCATATCATTCAGATGTGGAAAGCAATTAAGACTACCCAAATAAAAAAGGAGAGGCTATTTATTGGGAACTTTCAGTGGTTTCAACACTTGCGCTTTTTAGAGGCTCAGTGCAAGAACAAAAGTGGAAAATCTATCGAAAAGCAAAAAGAGGTCTCCAGGTGCATTCTCTCATTGCAAGTTTTGGAGGAGAGAAGCTGGAGGTAGACTCATTAGAAAGAGAGAATCATATATAATTAGTATGGGAGATATATTTGACTATCTGTGGTTAATATTGACTTGGAAGCAGGGGCAAACATTAGGGAGGTTTGCAGGTATTGAACAAATCCTGACTGTTTGGGGCTGATTGCTGCAGATTGTTGATTAGCTTCCTCAGTTGGTTGTGGTGTGGTTTGTGGGTCAGAATTCTACTTAACATATGGTCTCACCACTGTTTATATGTTCATCCTTTCACATGGTTTTTGTGATGATACAATTTTTAATGATTCTAAGATGAAATAGTATCCAAAAAAGTTCAGAGTGGAAACTACCTATAAACTTATTCCTGGATATTAACTCTAGAACCATTTATATTATATCTTAACAGAAAACCTTTAGTGTTTTGGCCCCCAAAAATAGTTATGCTGAAACAAGTTTCATCAAACTAGCATCAAAATTTTCCACTAAGGAAAATTATTTGATTATGAGCTGAAACATGAGCTGTCCAAATAGTATTTTTGCTCATCCTATTTCAAACTGAAATTATAAAAGGATAAGTGATTTGATTGATCAATGTTCAACAAAATAGTTACTGAAGAATGGACAAACAGGCTCTGTAGGGTTTATGAGCAGAAGAATGATAAGATAATCAAGCAGATTGTAAAAGTGATTGTGAGGAAAGTGAAAAAAATGTAGATGCAAAAAACTACAAAAGCTTGAAGATTGCTACTCCCTGCATGTGAGGAGGAAAGAGGAGCCTGGCCCCCACATTTCTCATTGGATGACAATTAGATGATTAGACTGTGAGAAGAAACTGGGCATACAAGAGGGAAAACATCCAGAAGAGGGGCACAAAAAGCTCTCAAGTCCCAAGGAGGAGACAAAACTGGATATACAGATGTTGGAGTCATTCATTCCAATATCTCTGCCTTTAAGTCGGGAGTCCAAATAATAAACAACTAACAGCAGTTGTAATAAGTGCCGTCATAGAACTATTGTCTTACGGGAATTTCAACTATGCTAGAAGGATATTTTGGAGGATTGGATAATGCAGAGGTGACACCTAAACAATGTCTAAACTAACAGGGGTCAGCTGGTCACCGGGGCGAAAATTGCTCCTGGAAAAGTGTTGGCAAAGGCACCTGGATGGGAGAAAAATTATATTCAAACAACTGAAAGGCCGATGATGTGGCCAAAGAGGAGGAAATTGAGGACTGACAGGCTCTAAATATGCTTGACGGGTAGATAGACATCACATTATACAAGTGCTTGTGGTCCATGTTCAGAAACTGGGATTTTATCTTGATATAAAAGGTAAACCATGAAAGAGCATTAGCCAAAGAAATTGCATTAATATAATTTCATTTTTGAAAATTATTGTAATTACAATGAAGTAAGCATATTGAAGAGCACTAAAACAGAGGTAAGGAAAATGGAACTGTGAAGGTAGGCTAGGTAAGCATCTATCACTTTAACTAGTAAAGTGATTATTTTTAAAAAAGTAGAAATAAACTAATTTGAGAAGTAATTAGAAGAGAGTTTGAGAGACTTGGTGATTGGCTGAATATGGGTATGGTAGTTTTTTTCCTCCCTTTTAAACAGTAGGATCTTTCAGATAAGTGCTCTATTTTAATACAGATTTACATTTTCCTTTAAATTTACAACAGACCAGGAACTGAACTTTAAAAGAAGGGAAGGAGCTTTGTGCTTTTGCTGTTTGGTTATCAAGAATCAAACTCAAGACCTCTAGTTTGCCAGGTAGGCACTGTGCTACTGAACTACACTCAGTTTTTACTTTTTAATCCATTATGTGACTCAAGTCTGCTCCAATTTACATATTGTTTAGCAAAATCTCTTCACTGGTACAAGCTGTAATACTTAGTTTCCTTAGTAAACGATGAGGTCCTTGGCAGAGGCTCTGTGTCTTGTTCATATTAGAGTCCTCACCTCATATAATAATCTGACCGGTTGAGTAAATGCCTGAAAGAGTAAATGAATATGTGAGTACTCTAACAAGAAGAGCTTTTAAGAATATTTATATAACTGCCATGTAAATTCACAGTATATGTAAACGAAAAGAAGGTCCATCAGGCACTTTAAAATTTAAACTAAGATTGCTTTGAAATTTATCACTCAGATTAAAGTAAAACGGACAGGGTTATAAATCATTTCACCAGAATAATCTGAACTTCAGTTCAGGTTCTATATAAAATGATAATGAGGTGGCTTTTGGTCAGGATTTCAGCTATATTTAGCTTTTCAAAATCTCAAAACAGAAAAATATGCCTGAGGTCACATTCTAGAGAGTCTTTTTAGAACACATTGGGAAAAAAAACTAAGCTACCACTTAATGAATGCCTGTTATGAGAAAGGTGCCAGATTTTTTTTTTTCTTTTTGGTACCAGGGATCAAACTGTAGACTTTGCGTTTGCTAGGCAGGCGCTTATGCCACTAAGATGCATTCCTGGCCAAAGCTGCAGATTTGTACAAATTTAATGTATGAATTTTGTTTAATTATCATATAAATACACTGACATGTTTGTTAAATTAACAAATGCCATAATTAACTAATATCGTTATTTATATGCAAACCTGGTAAAAGTCACATTTTAATGGCTTTTATAGCTGTTAATCAGATCTTAACCCATATTAGGATTTTTTACTTTGGACAATGTAAAAGAGGGGAACAGAACACAACTATGATATTTTCCTTTCAATGTTGAGAATGAAATTAATAAATACTATAAAGGATTATTTTTGTGTACAAAAAGAACTGCGTGGCTTGGAAGCTTTAAAATAGTTTTAAATATTTCAAATGATTTTAGAGTTAATACACTGAGCTTTTACTAATGTTCATGCTTTCCAATTTCTTTAGTTACTTATCCATAAAATTGTTTCAGTCATAATTTTGTTCCATCTATAAAATAGTAATGAAGAAAGAACAAGTTACAGAATTTGAATGAGATTAAGAAATAGTTTTTCTGCCTGTTTCGGCATCAGTTGTTCATACACAGAGTCTGAACAGTAAGTGAGAGAAATTGTGGCTTGACTCTTCTGGTGTGGCACTGCTGCGCTATGATTGAACTCGGGTAAAGGCGATCAGAACCTTGATACTCTTGCCTGCTATGCACAGAAGGGCCCCTCCTTGAGTCAAGAGCCTGTCTTGACTCAAGAAAAAGGCTTGAAAAGAATCAGAATTCTGCTTGTGAGATGGCATCCAAGAAGCTCTATTGACCCAATGTCCAGCAAAACAAACAGTGGACAGCAGTTAAAAAAACTTAGTCTCTAGAAATTGTGCAAAAAGGCATGCAGGAAATGAATAAACAAGTATTCCTGAAGATCATTATGCTAATTAAATAAACTAGAACAGAAAGACAAATACTGTACGGTATTATTTACATATGAAATCTAAAAAAAGAGGAATTTTTAGAAACAGAGTATAAAATGGTGCTCAGGGAGTTGGGGACAATGGGAGATAGTAGATATTGGTCAAAAGTATAAACTTTCATTAAAAAGTGTAAGTTTAATGGATGTAATATACAGCTTTGAATGTGTAAGTAATAACACTTGAAATCTACTCAGAGAATAACTCTAATGTATTTATGCTATATAAAAAATAATTATGCATTATAACATATAATATATAACTATAATATAAGTATATATAATTTTTATTTGTCAATTGCACTTCAATAACAATGGGAGAAAAGAAAAATTTTAAATATAATAAGAATATCTGCCAAAAGTAAGAACAGCGAGTCTGACACTTAAGCCAATGGTCTGCTCTTCTGTTTCTCTGCTCTTCTGTTTCTCTGCCAATGTCTCTCTCCCTCCCTCTCCCTCTCCCTCTCCCTCTCCCTCTCCCTCTCTCTTTCATCACAGATAGGCTTCTTCTCCCCCTAGATCTCAATCAATAGTTAACGTCGTTTATGAGGTAAGGACAGGCTCCAGCATGTTAAAGAAGCTAAATTCCCAGGAAATGGTGCTAAGAGGAGGGGGCGACATTCCACTCCAGCTCACACCCAGGAAGGAGGGGCTCTTCTGTGCGCAGCAGGCAAGAATAGCAAGGTTCTGATCGCCTTTACCCGAGTTCAATCATAGCGCAGCAATGCCACACTTGAAGAGTCAAGCCACAAAACCCAAAGAAGCAGAGACCAACTTTTCCAGCCAGTGCTTGGAGCAAGGTTGAGAGATTTTTCCATGGTGGAGAAGAGGTCCATAAGAATAGAGATCTCTAAAGCTATTTCCTAAGGAACTGATTTTATTTGAAACATGGGGTGATAAAGGCAAAGCTCAAGTGCATTTGTGAAAGCAACAGATTCTCTTTATTGAAAGTCAAAGACTCCTCCATAGGCCAGCTAGTTCACCAGAGAGACACAGAAAGAGACAGCTAAGAAATGGTCTTCTGGGATAAAAACAAACTTCCAAGACTGTCCTCAGAAACTGTCCCTGTCTGATCAGACCACAGACCACTCTCCGTATCTGTGAGTCCCACATCCACAGGCTCATCCAAACTTGGATCAAAAACATTTGGAAAAAAATTGCATCTACTGAAACTCTACCTAATTTTTTCCTTGTCACTATTCTCCAAACAGTACAGAGGAACAACTATGTACATAGTATTTAAACCATATTCGATATTATGAGTAAAATAATTCAAGTATACAGAAGTATGTTATTTGCAAAACTATTCCATTTTACATAAAGGACATGAGTATTCACAGAAGTTGTTGTCTTCAATGTTCCTGGAACCAGTGCCCCACAGATACTGAGGGGACAAAATGTGCAGGGTAATTTATGGTTCAGACTATTCTTGAAAATAATAGAGCTATTATATGGTAATGAATGGAGCCTGACAGATGAGTATGACACCAAATGAGAAGTCAGCATAAGAGACATTCAGACAGAGCTTTGCTAAGACCACTGTCATCCCTGATAGCTGTGTGCATGCCCTAGGTTGTGCTGTTTTAGGATTTCACTCTGCAGAGGAAGTAGATTTCTCTAAAATAGTCTATCACTAAGCAGAACATGAACAGTCAAGCAATCCCAAGACAGGGAGGAAGGGAAAACCTCAATGTTTACTGAGGCTTGGTGGGGGGTAGAGTGATTAGGAAGCAATGGCTAAGAGCACGGGGCTCTTCTTGGGGGTAGTGTAAAATGTTTTAAAATTGATTGTGGCAATGTTTTCACAACTCTGTGAATACACTCAAAGCCCTGGATGAATTGTATGGCATGAAAATTATATCTCAGTAAGATTTTTTTTAAAGTACTTAAGAAAATTTAAGTATAGGTATAAGAAGTGACAGTTCACTCTAGAAAGTTCTGGAGTTTATTTAGACTATCAAGTGAAAGAGAAGTATTTCAGCCAAGACAAAAATTCCTAACATGCCTGGTTTCTTTAAACAATTTGGCAAGGAACCCATGGGCATTGGGTTTGGAACTGATGTTGGGTTACCATTTCCAGTGACCAGTGGTGACAATGTCCAAGTGGCACATCATTTGATACATTCATTGCTGGCTGGAATAAACACTGCAGCCTCTGGGCATGCAAAGTCATGATTCTAGAGACCTTTCTTCTGTATCTGTTTTCTCTCTGTTCCCTCAATTTCTAATGCTGAGAGGGAGGGAAAGAGGGAGAGGGAGAGAGAGAGAGAGAGAGAGAGAGAGAGAGAGAGAGAGAGAGACAGAGAGAGAGAGAGAGAGAGAGAGAGAGAGAGAGAGAGAGAGAGAGAGAGAGAGAGAGAATCTGTGACACTTCATATACTGACAATACTCTACCACTGTAAAATATAGTAACATTTTTCATTCCTTTTCATAGCTGCACAGTACTTACTTGGGGTCTACCATATTTTCTTCCACTAGTGCCCTAAAAGTCGATTTTTTCTTCTAGCACTTTGCTTTTTGAAATAGTGCTCAATCAAACCATTTTTTAGTACATCTTTTTATATATTGTTTTGATTAATTCCTAGAATTGATCCTTGTTGGTTAGAAGACCTATTTATATGCAGTGATGCTAAATTATTGCTAGAGTGTCTCCCTTTGGTTTTTATATTTTGCATTCATATGAATTATAATTAATAATGTATGTTTTCTCACAATTTTTTGAACTTAATAATTATCAAATGAGGAGGACTTTCAAACTAATGGATGGGAAATTGAATCTTGGTTTTACTTTTACCCTGTTTTTTGGTGAGTGAGACAGAGCACCTTTTATCATGATTCACATTTCTTAATAAAACTTTTTTCTCTGTCAACTCTCTTTTCATATTAGAAAGTACTTGACTTTGTTCTAGATTTTGTAAGTATTCTTCTCTGATATAAGACAATGGGTAGTGTTATTGAGTGTATGTAAAACATACTGCCATGTTAAGGACTTACCCGTCAACCCCAAATTATATATGTAATATATATAATTATATAACAACATAAACATATGCATGTTTATAATAGGATAACCATAAATTTATGATAATATAAGCACACATTGTATATAATTATATGAACATGTATATGTATATATATAAATATTTATTGGCTTATAGTCTTTCCATTAGTTCAAAGTTTGCTTACAGACACATGGGAATTTCCTTCTGTGTATCTGTATTGCAAAGAAACCCTGTAGAATACCTGCTAAAAATGTCTCTCATTTTTTTCACTGACCTGTAATTTGGTGTATGAAACACACTTGCGTGAGTAAGCAAAATTTAGTATCTCTTTATTCTAATTCCAAGACACTTTGAAAACAGTGACTTTCAGGACTTGGTAAGTTTTTATCACGTTATCAGTTTATTTTCCCATCATTTCCTGCTTTGCAGTTTCATGAAATTTTTCTCTTTCTTTCTAAAAATAAATGACCTCTTTAAGCTCTTTCTATTTATCTGCTAGAAAAAGATCCCCAATATTTTATTTATTCCCAATATTTTACTCCCAATATTTTACTCCCAATATTTTGTCTGCTAGGCAAAGATTCCCAGTATTATTTTATTTATCTTTCTCTTTCCTATCTGCCTCCTCTATGTAACTCATATTTTTGTGCTTTCTTTCCCAATTCTAACAGCTTTATTGAGATAGAGTTTCAATACCATAAGATCCTCCCACTGCAGGCACACAACTCCATTTTCAGAGCAGTGCGACCATTGTCGCTGTCAGCTCTGTGGCGTCTTCTCACCCACAGGTGAACTGTGCTGATGAACAGCAACCCCACAGAAACTCAGGGCACGCAAGCCTCTTACCCTGAGCAGCCCAAACTCTCCTTCCTATCGTCATGCCTTTACACAGCCAAGACTTTCATATTCCTGAACTTGTATGACACATAGTCTTTTTTTTTTGTAATAAACGTTTGTGGTACATAACATTTACATTCCTTGTGTGGAACTGACATGTATGTGACACACCTTAATTCATTTTAAAAAATTTTTATTTTAAAAAGCAAAATGGAAAAAAGGATAGAAATGATACAGAATTTCAAAAATATAGTAGGAAATCAATACTAGTTAATATATTTATTTTCTCACTCCAGTTTTTATACATTTGTTCTCTCAAAAGATGCTACATTTATTAAATAATGTAGTTATACTCTTTTTGGTCATGCTGTTGATGTTTCTTAATTTTAAGTCAAAGCAAAGACTCCTTAGGCATTTCATGATCCTACTGGAAATTTTATAGCACTAATTGTATTTTGACTTCATTTGCTGACATTTTGCAATGTTCCTTTATTTCTATTTTATTTTCAGGGCTCCTACTTTTGGGGATTCAATGCTGGGAATCATGACCATGGTAAAGGGTCCCTTTCTCAAGTCATCAGAATTTAAGAGGAGCACAGGAATGTGAAAAGGTAATGTCCAGAGCACACGGAAATGACAATGATGTGTTTCATTATGTAGATTCCCCTGCACTGGCCTCCTTTATGGTTGAGCATAACAGAGGGCAAAACTACAAAAGCCAATTGACATTCTGTTTGTGCTGTCCTTGATTCGTTTCCAAGAACTCAAGAAAGACAAAGTGTTAGAAAATTTAATTATCAGCAGTCAGTCTCTGGCTTGTCCCAGTGGCTCCTGGGTCTGTGACTCCACTTGCCCCACAGCCATGAACCAGGGACCCTAGGGAAGATCTCCAGGTCCTGTCAGTACAGCTGCAGGGCTTGCGTCTCTTCCTTAGCCACTACTGACTCTGCTCAATAGACAGATGATCTTTCACTCCCAATGGTTTGACTTTCAATTGTTTTATTCTATGACGATGCAAAGTCCCATACATATTCAACAGAAGCTATATTTTGAATTTCAAATTTTGACTTTTTTCTCCAGGCTAGTGATAAACACTGCAATGCTGGACAGAGGCAAGGAATTTCAGCTGGGATTGGCCCCTGATAGTCTACAGTGTGCTGTGTGGCTAAGCTACAATGCTTGCTAGGCTGTGTGTAGTAAATGGTGTCTGTTTATTTAATATAGTCTCATATTTTTATAATGATATTTTCTCCTCCCAGTGAGATTATCAGGACATAACCCCAGGGTAAGTTGAAGAGAATCTACTATGAGAAATAAAATGAACCAGCTTGCTAGCTGGTGACCTCCTTCTGATGAACTGTCTTCTCCCTGTGAATCACTTTTGCCAACTGACAAGAGATGGAGCTGTCCTTTGGAGTAGCAGCCATGAGACTCATTCTTCTTTCAAATGTGCTTCTTATTGTTTGAGTGACCTTAAATTTTCTTTTCATTCAAATCCAATACTTGAAATGTAGAATCAACAATTTACATTTCACAGATATATCATAATTAATAGTAAACATGAAAATATTCATGAAATCTGAAACACCATATATGAAGTTTAAAATCCAATTGTCTTTATATCTCTTACTTATTTAAAGGTTATACATATGAGTACCTCAGGTGTATTTTAAGTTATACTAAAACTTTGGGTATTTTCAACTTCTTGAAATAAGGACTATTGTCATTTTATAGATAAGGTACAGGGCAAATAAATGCATGAAGGTCACAGAAGTCGAAGTCTGACCCATAGCCTTTGTTTTAGTCATGGTGTTGTGTTCCTGCATCTACAGTTCTTGAGTAATAGCAAGTACTCAGAAAGAAGAGAAGAAATTAATGAAATGTAGCAGGTTTCATACAGTGAAGGATATTTATTTAAAATATTTTAATAATGGGTTTTAACTTACCTAACATTACTAGCTATTAAAATAAGCTCATCAACTTTATAACTGTGCTTAAATTATAATTGCTATTTCATATCACTCTGGTTTGAATGTATCCTTCAAATTTTCTGTGTTGGAAATTTATACCTCAAATTCATGTCTGATGGTATCTGGAAGAGGAGCGCTTGGGAAGGAATCAGTGGATGACATCATCCATCTCAGGCCCCTACAGTGGAACTAATGCCTTTATAAGGAAAGCAAGAAAGACCTGAGTAAATACATACTCCGTCTCCCCATGTGGTTTCCCCTACCAGGTTAGGTCACAAGAAGAAAACCCTGAGCAGATATTAGCTGACGTGAATGTCATGCTTTAGACTTCCCATCTGTAAATCTCCAAGCCACATTAACTTCTATACTTTATTGGTTACCTGATCTAGAGTATTTTGGTGTAACAAGAAAACAGACTAAGACACACAATTATTTTTAAAATTGCTTATGAAGGGCTGGTGCCCATAAACTATCCATTTCTATTTCATTCCAGAGAATTACTTTTTCTCATGGTTTTATTGGTAAAAATTATGTACAATAATGGCAATTGTTTAACTCTTTGAAATTTCATTTAAAGAAAAAGTTGGTTCACATGCTATTTAAAATGTTAACTTTCAACTTCAGGAAAACAAGTGATGTTTTACAATAGTATACATAAAGTTGCGCAGATGTAAAAAATGTCTGCTTCTGCCTAGTGCAATAAGAATTTGTCAATCATTTTACCTTTCAGTTCCCTTCAGAGGGTGAGCCAAACCACACTCTTTAGATTTACATTATGAGCATATCCTCAAACATGCTAGTCTCATGTTAGAAGTTAAAATCAACCTACCACATTGCACATATTGTAATTGCATTTGTTCCAGCCTAAAGGTATAGTGAACTTTGCAATATGTAAAATCTCAACTATTATGGGATTAACTATGATAATCAGTTTCTGACAATAATACAAACTTTTTTTTCCTAAGAAAACTGCACATTATTCTGGGGTGGGGCATGGGAAATGGGTTCCAAGGTTATCTTTGGTTTCAGGACATCTATAACCCCTTTTCTGACAAGTTCATTTGTAACATACAATACACATTGATAAGCTATCAGTCACATGAATATTTGAAGGAAAGAAAAGTACCCCTTGAATGAAAGATTGCTAATCTTTTATAACAAGGTTTCAAAGCATTTTCAAAGCATTTTTGGTACTGCTCCCGAAGTGTTATGTTAAGAACATCTACTCTCTAAGAGACAGTAAGACAATAAACCCATTTTTTCAACAAATGAAATTAAATTAAGACATCATTAAACTCAGCAAACAAATATGTGGATTAAATAAGATGCATATGATAAACTATATATTTCAAAAACTACGCTAGCTGTCCTATTTTTGTTTTGTAGAGGAATTATATCAAATTCTGTTTAATTTGCTGTCCAAAGACCTCTGAAACACTTGTCTAAATAAGGGCAACATGGACATCAAAGCTAACAATCATGATATGTAGAAGACACATTAGTTCAGTAAATGTATGTGCCATTTTGCTTTTATAAAAAATGAGCAATTTCCAGTCCATACATATGCCATACTCAAGTTTTAAGTGAAACAAAATGGAAGAAATTAGAAAGTTAAATCACTCTCAAAGATAAGACACTCATGTTCTTTGTCAGAAATGGGAAAGAAATACAAGGAAGTAGATGGAGTTCCAGAAATAGAAGTGCTACAACACATAGAAACACGAAAACAACACCCAGGATTTGAAGGTAAATTTGTTTATGTCAGTGGATACTGATTGGGATCATTTCAAAATATCAGGTCCCAAAGACTTAGAGAGGGAGGTTTTTATGGAATTGCAAAGGGGAAGTATAGAGGTAGAGTACTTGGCTCTTTCATCAGTTCTTATACTGTGCATCATAGTGACCAGCCATTTCTAGGAGACAGAAGCAACCAGAACTGCAATGAGAACTGTTACCTGGGTAACTAAGAAACAGAAGTATACTGGCTGGAGGAGGGAGGAATTTTCTGTTACAGAAGCAGGTTGAGACTGCTGGCAATATTACCTCTCAATATTGCCATCCCAGTACTGCCATCAGCCTGAGTGATGGCACTAAGCCAGAACTCATGGCCCAGAAAGAGTTGCTACAGTGGGACTTTGCCTTCCAGGAATGGAAACTCTGAACAGTGTTACTCACCACTTATGAGAACTGATGGTTAGAGCTTTTATAAAACTGCATTGATGGAAGGACCTGAGAGAGTAGAGAAAAACTAGATAAGAGGGCAGGGACCACATCATTCACTAATGTGGCTTCTGGATTTGAAATATGTACAATATAGAACATGAAAAATGAATCTGGAAGCTAGTATTTCAAAGTGTATTGAAATCTCCATTTAAGAACAAATGCAACAAGTTTAATTTTGCCTGGATAATTGGGAGAATATAATAGAACAATATGAAAATCAATTTTCGGTAATACATGTCAAGAATCCTCAAGGAGATATAAGAATGCAAAAGATTGCCAGAAAAAGAAAATATAAAATACTAACAAAGAAAATAAGAAAATAATGAAAAATAATGAAGTCAAAACAGGACAATACAGTAATTGAAATAAAATATAAAGCCAGAAATTCTCTAAATTGATTCCAGGAATAGACACAATTAGTGAACCAGGAAAAAACACTGAGGCATTCTTCCATAAAGTTGCTGAGTGATACAGCTATTAAAAAGATTTTAAAAAGTAACATAGTTACCACAAATGGAAAATAGCTTGTGAAGGCTTAGCACATAATTGCTGGCACTCTAGGAAATAAAATAGAGGGAATGTCAGAAAAACAGGAGGGAGGGAGAGAGAGAGAGAGAGAGAGAGAGAGAGAGAGAGAGAGAGAGAGAGAGAGAGAGAGAGAGAGAGAGTTTTATAAGCACACCGAACAGGAGCACTAAGTGGCAAATGGTTTAAAAAACAAAGTCATTTTGATATACCATGGAAGAAATGCAACATCAAAAATAAAGAAAACCCTACAAAGCAGTAGGGAGGTACACCTCTCTACATTTAGAGGTACACCATCAAATGGCAATGAGGATGTGGTCAAAAGCCAGATTCAATACAGTGCCTTATTGTATTAAAAAGGAAAAAGCAGAGATGTAGAGTAACCTTATAGTTAGAAAAATAATAGTGAAATATATATGCAAAAATAAAATAGAAACACAATGTATGGATTCCAACTAGCAAAGCAAAAATATATTACCAATCCAATTAAACACAAGGAAGAAGACTAGAAAACTAAATAGGTCAACTATACAGAACAAAAACAATGGAAAGAAAAACTGGAAAACACTATAAGATCAATGAGTGAATTTATTGAACATAACAAAAATCAGTGGATTGTATTTTCTGATTCAAGGCAGATTATTGGTGGTAGTCCACCCCTGTATCCTAGCATTTGGGAGGCTGAGGCAGGATTGCCAGTCAGAAGCCAGCCTGTGCTATTTAGTGAATCCAAGATGAGCCTGTACCACAGAGCAAAATCCTGTTTCAAAAACAAAAACACAACAGCAACAAGCTGTCAAATGGGGCTATTTAAAAAATGAAAGCACCTCTAAAATGAAGTGGGAAATAAAAGAAAACAATGTAAGTGGCAACTACCAAGAAAACAAAATGCAGTTATCAATCTTAATATCTCAAAGACAGACTCTAAAATATTTGTTTCTAATAATGGAATATCTGTTTTCTATACCTAAATATAGATATTGATTTAATGGTTATTTTCTTCATCAATTCAAATGTATGGCTTTGGGAAAGGAGCGGTTAGTGTCAAAGAGAAAACACTGAACTTTTGATGTATGTCTCAAAAGGGTTCCTGACGATGGCGAAGATCAAGGACATTTACAATGACAGGAATAGTTTAAAATATGGTTACGATATTTGACAACTACTGAACTGGATAAAGGTGACCTTCCTTTTCAGTATCAATTACATGTACGCTGTTGCATCATGTTTTCATTTCAACCATCAAGATATACCCAGGATTACCTTGTGTTTTGTTAATTGCAGTGAAATCAATGTGGCTCTCCTGTCCTTCTCTGTGCCCATGTATCTTTTGCACTCAGGCTAAAGAGGAAAACACATTACTACCCGTGGACTTTAGATTCAGTCTTCTGACTTGCAGTAGAGTTTTATTGGGTGCCACAAGACTGGAAAACTGCTTACATTCTTGAGCTTCCTTCCTTCCACCTTTGCCATTACCATGAGAAGACAGCATACTGTATGCATATAGATGAAACTTTAATGAAGTCCTGCTCTTAATCCTACTCCACTAATTTGATAATTTGGTTCTTTAGATCCTGTCTTGGCTCCTTTCCTCTCATGGCTGAGACAAAATACTTGATGCTCAAAATGAAAGAAGGAAAGGTTTATTTAGCTTGTAGTTTTTAGAGCTTTCAATCCATACTCAGCTGGCTCCAAGGCAGGGTGGTGTGGCTTCAGGGCAACTGTTCATGGTGGCCACAAGAGACAGGAGTGAAAAGGACAAAAAGGGGAAAACATGCCTCCTCTCCCTTACATTGTGTGCCTGCCACCTGCCCCTGGGCAGGTGTAACACTCACTCCACCAGTCTCAGCGCTAGACAATGATCCAAGCACAAACGCCAGGCTCATCCCCTGCTAAAGGTCCATCCCCTCCCCCTGACTGCTTGAGATTTTGGGTGGACATTTAAATATAAATCATAACCTTGATCCTCTCACTGTTTCATAAAAACCTACTGAGTACGTCAACTAAATAGAACAAAATATGCACTGAGATTATGAGAAGTGTCTTGACTACCTAAAATATACCTATGATTTATTTAGAAAATGTAGACTTGCTCTACTTTTTATTTTTCAAAAAGACATCACTTTGCTTTCAAAAAGGCAAATGGCACATTAAAAACTAAACTAAGTTCATGCCTTGCTGAATTACCCTTGACTATTTGCAATTATCCCTTCATGGATTATTTACAATGCTAAATATCTCTTGCATGTTGCCAGGATACAACAACTGAAAAAGAATATTCAATCACTTTAAACAAATTTGAAGATGTAATAGAGAGAGAAAGATTTTCTGCTGTTCATATATTAATAGGTTTTTTTTTTCTATTCAAAGTCATTGACTATGGTGACTTAATGGCGACTGTATCTTCATGCTATAAGACAGACTAATATTACAAATACGTGTGCAATATATCTGTTAGGGATCCATTAAATGAAAAAAAAAAGAAACAGGTTAAGAAGAAAAGAGAGCTTTGGTGAAAGTATACATAGCAGTTTAAGAGATCTTTCTGATCAAGTGATAACTTAAAGTCTAGAAGGAAGTGAGGGAGTCAGCCCTGGGTATTTGAAAGAAATGGAATCCCAAATTATAAGAATAACAAATGCAAAGGCCCTGAGTGTTGGGCATGTTTGGGGAAAGTAAGGCAGTCAGTATCTCCAGGGAAGGTGGGTTGCAGGGAGCAGTGAGACGCAGACAGTGGATAGCAGGGGGGCTGGAATGAGTGGGTCCTTCATGTAAGGTCTGACATGTGCGAACACTACCTTTTCAGAGTTAGAAGTGAATCCGGGGATGAGTCAGATACAGTGATTTAGGACATGCTACAGTAAATTACCAGACAGAAACCTAGTCATCAGATATCTGAGCACTCTTGGATGCCTAATCCACACTTCAAAAATAAACAGATCTCTTTATTGAGTATAAAGTAAGAAAAGAAAGTCCAGAAATACAAATTCAACTTCATTAATAACAAACTAGTATATTGTATCTTAAAGGCTGTAAGATAATATTGACCAAATCTTTTGATCTAGAGAAATCACTCTATTAAATCTACCAATTATTTTGTTCTCAAAAGAAGCACATAGAAATGTAAAATGAAAGCTGTACCCCCAAAAAACTGAATTTTTATTTATGAAAAGAAAAATGCTAGAAGTACTGAGAAGTACTGTGGATCTATACATTACTTCACGTTAGACAAGCTTATAAATTTGATTAAGAAAGCTGGTCATAATGATCTGCATAACTATAAAATATGAATTAAGCTAAAACTCAGAAGAATTTTAATGTTTTGCATTTTGCTAACCAATGTGATAACTATGATCATAGAAATGATGAAACAATGACATACATGTTTATTTTAGGAAACTTGAGAGATACTTTGCATAATAATAGACATTTAAAACACTCATTCAGGCAAAAATTGGAAAAAAATTACTGGACCATCACTATGATTTTTGATGAAAACCATAAAAATAAATTAAAATTGATCCAATGACAGTACTCTGGTTTTCAATGTATTATTAGTTATTTAGTTTTTAAAGATCAAGTTTGATATATTGCTCTGTAGAAAGCATTAACTTGTGTTCTTCAAAGATAGTTCTGAAAGTGTAAAAATTAGAGCAAATATTTATTTGCTTTTTCTTTCCTCTCTACAGAATAGTGAAATCAAGATTCCAACTTCAAAAGAAGATGTATTCTGGAAATTTAACTTTTGGGCTTCCAAATTTTAAGAAGAGTGTATATTTGGAGTGATTCTTTAAGTAAAAATGAAAACATACGTTGGCTCAATCTAGCCACACTGAAAACTTGGGTCCACAGTGACTAGAATTCTTAAGTTCTGTACCCATAAGAAAACTGAATAATATAGTCTTTAATTGTGGGATAAGATTTAGTATTCCAGCTAGAGAAAGCAGGTAACATTTGAGAGCATTTTGACGGCACACAGAACAGGATAGCATGCTCCTTGATCTTGATGACTAGAATATGATCCCACTACGAGGGGTCGCGTGAAAAGACAAACCAAAGCTCTGCCTCCATGACCTGCCCAAGAGTGAGTTGACGCAGCCAGGGATGCTGCTGGAGCAAAATTATCTTCCTTTTTTAGACTACCTGTTTAAAGGGTGGACTATTGTTATGGAAACTAGCTCCTGGCACTGGTGGCTTCCTTTGTCTTTGGTACATCTCAGGAAAATTGGAGGAAGTGATGAACTGGAAAAGTTAACTTATTCCAACTCCACCCCCAACTTCCTGTGCACCTGCAGTGCACATTGCATTGCATAAAATGAGGCAATAGGGAAATAGGATTCACTGAAAGGGGGGCTGTAACTACCAGTCAATTGTAATGAACATAACCTGTTGCATGTATTGAGAAATACCAGCACAGAGATCTGCGTGTAACTAGGCAAGCAGGAAACTATAGAAAGTAGTATTCTTGTCAGTTAGGGTTAATGCGTCTTCCCTAGCTAAGATATACTAATTATGCCTACGCTGATGCTTCTGTTCTCTATCCAGTGGTTTATATATGGATTGTAAATTGAATTCATTTCAGACTGGTAAAAAATATTAGCTATACATATAGACATTGCTTTGGGAGATCTTTGATTTTGTGAAGGATGATACTGACCAAAAACAAAATGTCCTTATTCAATGGGAAATTCACCACCATCTGGTATAAACATCTACCTTAGTCCACAGTTTACAAAACAAAATCTATTTAGTGTCTTCAGATAAACAAAGCTTCTTCCTAAACAATTTTGTCAACATTTCTGAAAGCTCAATCTGACAACTATGAAATTCTCTACATAATGTCTTTTATGAATGTTCCCTTTACCTTTTGTTTGAGGGGAATCTGGTTGTTCCCCAAGATTTTCTTCCCTGGCAGCCCTCTCAATTGTAGTTTTATTATTTTTTGCCCTACTACCCTTCCATTTCTGGATCTGGTGTTGAGAAATACTTCTTACTGATCATTGCTATTCCCAAATGCTTGCCTTACCTTACTTTCTAAAAATGCTTACTTTTGAAGCTCTTCATATCATAAAGTTTGTCATTATGCTTTGTTACACATATCTGGAAATATCTGGGCTCTCCTTGCCCTTGTTAAAAGTTTCTTTTAGCAGATAACTGTCAGTCTGTTCTGAGTGTCCTCATACTTGTTAATTTCAGTATCTGTGTGAATCGTCTTTTGAACATCACAGTCACTTTAGTTCCTTGAATTTTCTACTGTGAAGATATAGCCTAAAGTGTGATGTAATCAATAATTACAGCCCTTTCATTATTTGACATGCAGTCAATTTACTTCTTACCATTTCCTGTCTTCCTAGCTTGTTCCAGTACTCAAATTCACATAATGTTTTTTACTATTTAGGAATTTTCTACTTTGTCATTGAGCCTCAGTTCCCTTAAGACTTCTCTTTATTGCTTTCAGCCTCTATTCTTTAATCTCTGATTATAACTTCAATTTACACACTCTCTTACCTACCTGCTTTCTCACTCTTAGAAACTTTCAGGGAAGAAGGATTGAAGGGAGCAGAGGGGAATAGAAATAAAAAGAAGTAGCAAGATATTTCATTCATATATATATATATATATGTATATATATATATATATATACACACATATATATATAAGTTCCCTGTGATGAATGTTATTATGTATATCTAAATGTACCAATAAAATTATTTTTGAAACAGTAGAAAAATAAACTCTATACTTAGTTCAGTTCAACTCTTTGTATTCTCTATATGTGAACTGGGCCAAAACATACTAGAGAAGTGTAATCAACTATGCTGATCTCAATTTATAGTCATTTTTTCTAAGTTATTTATCATTAGTGTTTTGATGCTATCATATTTCATACTCTTTAGACATTTTATTATTACTGTTCTTGTTATTGTAGTTTTATAAAAGCTGTGATGACTTAGAATTACCCTCTCGTTGATTAATTTTTATGATAATTCATACAGTATATACTCTTTTATGTCTGGCTTCCCCTCTTTGACATAAGTACTTTTACGGTCATTCATGTTGCATTATGGCTAATTTCTTTTTATTGATGAGTAATTGTTCATTGTAACACTTAGCTTCCTATTCAGACTGGAAAATTAGATTGTTTTTAATTTTTAACTATTTCACTTCCAAGTGTATAAGTTTTTGAAATTAAGTCCAGTTTATCAATTCCTTCTTTTTATAGTTTGTTTAAGGTACTGTAATTAAAAATTTTTTGAGCCAAGCATGGCAGTGCATGCCTAATATTCTAGTGACATGGAGGCTGAGATGAAGATTGCAAGTTCAAATCCATCTTAAGCAACTTAGTGGAAGACTGTCTCAAAATAAAAATATGAAATATGTAAAGTACAGGGGATGTAGCACAGTGATAGTGTTTGCCTACCATGTGTGAGCCTCAATCCCCAATACTACAAAATATTTTTATTAATGAGGGTAATAAAGGATTTTTACTAACTTTTCTTCTTATAGTTTTGCTTTACATTTAGTGTGTAACTCATTATGAGTTAACTTTTGTGAATGATATAAGGTATAAATCAAAATTTTCTTCTCTCTCTGTCTCTGTCTCTGTCTCTCTTTGTTTCTCTTTCTGATTCTGTTTCTCTCTCTCTCTCTCTCTCTCTCTCTCTCTTTTCTTATTTTCAGATGGAGATAGCCAGATGTTATTATCCCCTTGAAAATTCATTCTCTGTTAAACTATTTTTGGTAGGAGCTGCCAATTGATTCTAAAACTAACATACAAATGCAAAGGATTTAAAATAGACAAAGTGACTTAAGAAGAAAGCTGGAGGACTAAGACTACCTGAATTCAGGACTTATTAATGAAGTTAAACAAATAAACATATTGTTCTATCAAGACAAAAAGCTGAACAGTGGAACATCAGAGTCCAGGAATAGTCTGGAAATGATTTTGGTAAGAAAACTTAAGCAAAAAGTACAATCTATTTCATTCCCCTTCTCTTTGTCAGCTCCTAAATTTATCCCTAATTAATAATGCACATTAATGTGCTATATTTGCTACAGTTGACCAATCAGTGTTGATATATTAACCAAGGTCTATAACTTACATTGGGATTCCCTTTTTGTATTATACAATTGCATGGATTTTTATAAATGTATATTATCGTCCAGCATTACAATATGACACAGATACGGTATCATGCAGTTTCACTGCTCCTAAAACCCTCTGTATTTCACCTATTCATTCTTCCCTCTTATCCCAACCTCTGACAACCACTAGTATTTTTTTTACCATTTCTAATTTTTTGCCTTTCCAGAATGTCATTTAACAGAAATTACATTTCAGATTGACTTTTTCTCCAAGTGATGTGCATTTAAGATACCTCCATGTCATTTCATGGTTTGATAGCTTGTTTCTTATCATCATTATCCCACTGTATCTATGTACTATGGTTTGTTTATCCAGTCATTGAATGGGTAAATCCTTCTTTCCATGTTTTGGCAATTGTATTGCTGCAATAAATATTCATGTGTAGGTTTTTGTATAAACATATATTTTCACCTTGTTCAGGTAAATATCCCAAAGTACAATTACTAAGTCATATAGTAAGACTATAGCTTTACAAAGCATCACCAAAGTACCTTCCAGTGTAATAGTTTCACTTTATATTACTGTGTGCCAGTGAGTTCCTTTTCCTCTACATCCTCCTATGCACTGGGTGATGTCAGTATTTATATTTTCATTATAAAGGTATATATTATTACCTTTCTGTTGTTTTCATTTGCAATACTCTAATGAGATATGAAGTTAGGCATCTTTTCATAACTTATTTTCTATCTGTATATCTTTGGTGAAGTGTCTATTTAGATTTTTTATTTTTAAATTACATTGTTTTCTGATTTTTTTGAGTTTTAACAGTTATTTATATGTTTTGATAGTAATTTTATTTACTTGATACTTTTATCTATGGAATGCCCTGAAGTCTAGGCTGAAAATGTTTTACTTGTTTGAGTTCAGGCATTGGATTCTGAGGCTACTAAGCTATGAAAGCTCAAATCCTCCAGTGAAACAAATCTGCAAAATTTACCAGAACAACTTCAGCCTCACATTCAGCTTCAGTTACCATTTTTGTTGCAGTGATTTCCTATTTTTTGTCACTGACGATTTACTCAACTTCTAGAATATATGAAATTTAAAGTATAGTTTTATTATACTTATAATTAATTTCTACATTATGTGGTTTTTTAAATTTTTAACCCATCATTTGGCTAAAAAGATACATTCATAGAGGGTATTAACAGCATCTTTTCAATATATTTTTTGCAAAGCCAGTAGCCTATCTAAGCATATGCTAGTTGTCTCTAAGTAAAAATTAATTGGATTTTATTCCCAGTACTAAAAAAATTAACTAGGTTTTATGTAAGACTTTAATGTGTTTCTTGTTAATATTTCTTAGGACTGGTTTATAAGTCTGATTTCTTTTTGTACCTCCACAATCTGTACACAAAGAAGACATTCAGTGAAAATCAGTTTAAATCTTAAAATCTCTACAATTAAATAATGAAATACATGAATGATGTGCCTTTTCCTTGATGAACCCTTTTAATAAGGTTCACTTCTAAACCATGTGGCTGGATTTTCACTAGTAATTAAAAATACTGTTTTAAATTCTGCTGAGCATTTCTGTTAGGGGAAGAGCTTTGGAGACCCAGGAACAATGTTATATATTAATTGTCTGGGAAGGCTTGGTATACAGCTACCATACAGGTGTTTCCTGTTGAGATTTCAAGTTCCCATACAAGAAGTTAGAGGACAGCTGAGAACAAAACTTAGAGCACTTAATTGCGCTTGCCCAGTGTGCTGCATAGAAAGTCTTTGACCAAAAATAACATGTTTAAGTACAGTTAGAGTTGAGATACAAACCAGCAGCAGCAGGAAATTCAAAATTAAATCTGATCTCCACCCTTCACTTGCCTCATTGTGCCCAAGCAGCACCAAGGTCAGAAATTAATTGGAGACACTGCAAAAAACACACAGCCTGCAATATTTCAGCTCAGTGAGGTCACAAAGAAAATTTAGTTAAAACCTTATTAGAGCAGTTTATAAGAGCACATTAGTGTGCATATGAAATTAGAGTCTTGTCTTGATTGATGTGTCACCTATCCAAGGTAATTTGTTGGGAATAATTTGACAATATAACTGAAAAACATGTAGCATCTGTTTTATGGTAGTTTGCTCATTTGTCTAAGATTTGACATTGTAAATGCCTAGAATACAATGGGACACATTTCAATCATTCAGTTTTAAGTTAAAATTTGGTCATCTTGAAATTAAATGCATTTTAAAATTGAAAAAGCTTTTATGATTTTTCCTTTTATGGAACCATAATTATAAAATAAAATCTCAATAGTAACATTACCATAAAAAACAGTGGCATATTGCAGTACACCCCATATTTGAGAAAAACTCATAGTCAGTGAGGCCTAAAATGAAGGGAGCCACACTCGTTTGGGATTCGAGCTGGCCACCTATTCACCGAAATATGTGCAGGAAAGTATCCTCTGGGTTAGAAGGTACCCTTTGTGTCCATTTTTACTTTCTTTTTAGACATCCGTACAATTCCCAACCAAAATAATCAATTCGTGTCAATTTTATTTGGGACACTGCACTTTAAAGTTAAGTAAGCTATCTTTTACAAGGAAAACAGTATGTCTTTTCTCAAGAAAGGTTAAGGAAAGGAGTAAAAGGAAAACAGTTGTAGAAAATCAGATTTGATTAGGAATTTGATTTATTTCATACCATATTTAATCACTTGTGGAATACTAATTGGATGATGTGATTTAACTCATACTAAAAATTCCAATCATATTTACTAAGGTTGGGAAAAAAGATACAAATAATCATTAATGTGAAGTAGCTATTTCCTAAATTATAGCTTGTCATTTTTGTTTTCATTATCAAATTTAAACTAGAAAAATTCTTTTGAATGTTAACTATACTTATTCATAGTTACTTATTCAAAATAACATTCCAGAAGTAGATTTATATAGTTGTTAAAATATGTTAGTTGGTATTCACATTCACAATGGACCTTTCAAAGTGAGATTAAACACTTTAAATACAGTTTTAATTGGTTACTACTTACATTCCTTGGTCCAGAAAAAATAAAATTAACATTAACCCAAAAAAGTACCACAAATCAAATATTCCTTTAAAACTAATGCTAAGAAAATATGTTTAACTCAATAAAATTTTAAAACTAAATATAAACTTGTCTTGAAATAGAACCTATTATCTATTTACTTTTTATACTATGTGTATAAAAATTATACACATCCCATTGCTAACAATTGGATTTCCAGTGTTGCCTTTTCTATTTTTTTCTCAAGAGATCTGGGAGAAGGGCTTGCCATGAGATTATACTGTGTTGCTAAGCACATGAGCTCAATATTCAGATATTTCAGTTCTAATGTCTTTTCAGCTCTGATGTTCCCATTAAATTTTTGTCTACTGCTTTCTATGCCTCCAAATAGCAGGCAAACACATAATGATAAACGACGTATGTAAATGCCTGATTCTCTCACTGCTAGGGAATTACACCAGAACAATTCTGTATTCACCATTGTCAGGCACAAAGGAAGAGCAAAAGCCCACCCCAACGTGACCTGCTACACAAAATACCTTTTGTTACCAACTTAAGTGCACTTTTGAATCCTCAAAACACCCATTGACAGATTTTCTTTTTCCCACATACATAATTTATAAGCCATCTAATTAATTTTTCATAAGTTAAACAATTGCTAATATTAGTTTCTACCCTTCACATATGGCAAAAATTAATTTTTCTACCAACTTCACTTGCAATGATTTCTTCCTTCTCTCCAATACTATAAGGAGCAAAAAACTTGAATATCTATAGGTTTAAAATGAGAAGCAGTTTTAGAATTAAAAGACTCCAGCCAAACAAAAGCTTCCACACTATGAGCAAGTCTGAGCAGAGGCTTGTTTAAGGGGAATCCTATACCACATGACGTGCCATTGACCTTTTTCTTCTGTTCTTGTTACACAGAGACCTGAAACCCCCATTTATACAGTATTTGACAATGACTGATAGTTTTAAGTTTTTCATTGCTGTCATTGCATTAAACTGTAGCTATTACTACACACAGGCTTGGAGGGACATAATGAAGGGGAAATAACCAGGAAAAAAATGTGCACTGCATCTGTCAGATACAATAAGATCCACAAACCCCAAATTACTAGTAGCTTTTAAACTCCTGATGCATAACAAGAATGTGGAATAATCATACCTGACAACAAATAGAACTATTTGAAACGTAAATACAGACTGTTGCCCTGGCTTCCGGATGGAAGCGGGCAGATTAGATGTAAGACCATATCAAGAGGCTATAAGTGCTTTTCTCTTTTCAGATACATCACAGAACTAAAATCATCAGATTGGGATCAGACAAGGGAATAACATGAAAAGAGAACCTGGTCTCAAGAGTTAAGCAGAAATCCACTTGGTCTTAAAATACGTGGTTAGAAACTACTAGCAAACTTGAACTCCTACCTATTCTGTCTAAAGTCACTAAATTCAGTTGACTTTACTTTTGTATCTCTTGAATCTGTCAGCTTTTCCATATCAAGAACAATTACCCGAGTTCAGCCACCATTAGCTCTTCCACCACTTGTAACTAGACAGCTTACTTTCCCTGGCCTTTCCAGCAAGAGTCATCATCTCACAACAGAAAGCTAACCGTGTCTTTATCCTGAATGAAATCCATTATTGGCTTCCCTTTTACTCCTAAAATGAAGTCCTAACTTGTCAACAGGATTTAGTAGTGCAAGTGAACTAGTTTGTTATTTATTCCCCAGTTTTGATCTTCTGTTCTTCCCTACAACCTCTGGGGCACTCTCATCTGGAAAATTCCTTCAGAGCCATGCATCTGGCTCACTCCTCTTAGGCCTGGACTTTAACATGGCATCATTTTCTCCCAGAGACTTTCTGACCTGGTTGGTCTGGGCAAGTTGCTCCTACTACATATGAGTTTTCTCATTCTTTTTGTGATAGTGTGTGTCACACTGCATTATCATTGTTATTTAGTTACTTTTCTGTTTAGTCTACTAGACCTGGAATTATTTTTGTGTGGGGACTAAGTTCACATGAAATAGGATACTGATGAGGATTCATTATTGAAGAAGCAAAACTAAAACCAAAAAAATGTAGAGAAAGAAAGCCTGGCAAGTCAGCACAGAGAAAGAAAGTCAAATCACGTTGAGGAGCGATCCGTTTCAGAGAGGTCCAAATGAGTTCAGAAATAACCTAAAAGAAATGAAATGATGTTTTGAATTCTTATGTAATAAAATACACTGTATTTGAATATATTAGACTATTACAATTTACTTTTCTGATACTTAAGCCTCTTTCAGAAAAATTTATAGTCTTATGAATACTCTCAAGGTTATCAAAATCATTTCATTATTTGGAGGAACATATGGCAAAGAAGTAGTCTTTAGTAAAGAAAACAAAATATTTCACTGTTAATTATTAAAAATGTAGTTTAGAGCTTAATTTTTAGCCTTTCATAAGGCACACAGTATTGAAAATGAATTTTAACAATTAAGGCTATGTTTTGTTTTTCCAAACTGAAAAGCCAAAATAGATATAAATTTTACTATACTTCTTTAGTTTGAAGTACTGTAGTAAGTACTAGTGACATCTTGATGCTTTATAAGAGGATTTTGATTTGATGTATGATTATTAAAGACAAAGTTACAGACTATTACCATTTTACAATTTGTGAATACATTTTACAATTTATGCATGCATGCACACACACAGTTTAAAGTAACAAAATTTGCATGACATTTTGCAGTAACCCAACGTAGATGTTCTGGTCAGCCTGCCACCTTCTATGTGGTAACTTGGAGATTCACACTCTTTCTATCTGGTGGCTCCACTGTCCGCTTGGGGACTAGGAATATTTGGCTACTTTGTTGTTATAAGTACTGCTAGTAAATGTGGCCCATTGTGGTGAGGTAGCTGCCTTTTAGTTACAGATTTGGAGGAGTAAGCACGAATATTTGGAAGACAGTTGCTGTCTCTGCTAGAAGGAGAGAAAAAGAGACAGAGACAGAGAAACAGAGATCATGAACATATTTATTCTCTTTAGTTGGTAAAGAATGACTTCCAGTAACAAGTCTGTGGCACTGATTAATGGTGATGACAGTGCTTCTTTTTAATAGGGACCCTTCACTCAAACCTGTCATTTATCAAATTTCAACACATCATAGACAATATTAGGTGAGTATCTCTAGCAGATTTATTCATTCAGAAGAATCATTCCATAAAAATTTCTCTGTTATAAGCACAGATTACTGATCAAATTTACAGCATATAATTAGATACAAAATTCACAGCTCTGCATTTGTACTTTTCAAAAATAATTTTAGGACCGAGGATTTAGCTCAGTGGCACAGGAGCCTGCTTGGCAAGCGTGAGGTTGTGAGTTCAATACCCAATACCAAAATAACCAAAAAACAACAAAAAATAATAATTTTAAAGTGAAATTTAAAAATTTCAAAGTAATTCCTTGACTTAAAATAAGGGTACACTCTCCCCAGGCCAGCGCCAGTGGGATATACAAATGTCAAATAAATACATGAAAAAATGTTTATCATCATTAGTCATTAGAGAAATGCAAATTAAAACCACACTGAGATTCCATCTCACTCCAGAAAGAATTGCCAGGATAAAGAAAACTACCAACAACAAAGGTTGGAGAGGCTGTGGGGAAAAAGAAACTCTTCTACACTGTTGGTGGGAGTATTGACTGGTGCAACCACTGTGGAGGTCAGTCTGGAGATACCTCAAAATGCTGGGTTTGGAAGTCCCACTTGACCCAGCTATTCCAGTTCTAGGCATATTCTCAGAAGAACTGGAAACATCATACCACAGTGATATATGTGCACCCATGTTTATAGCAGCACAATTTGTAATAGCCAGATCTTGGAAACAACCTAAGTGCCCATCAACTGAGGAATGGATAAAAAAGTTGTGGCATTTTTATACAATGGAATACTACTCAGCTATAAAGAATGATCACATTGAGATATTTATAAATGAATGGATGCAAGTTGAGACCATACTCATAAGTGAAATAAATCAACCTCACATGTATAAATACCATATAGTCTCCCTAGTGTAAGAAATGGTAAGAGTACGTAAGATTTTAGGGTAATCATGATTTCCCATTACATTGCTTTGAAGCCTTTTAATGTTTTCATTCATTAGTTGGAATGGTTTTATTCTGTTTTGTTTGATTTTATTATGTGTGATGTTATGAACAGCTATTTTGAAGAAAATAAGACAGCATGGCAGCCATTGCTGATTTAATATCGTCTGGCTTTGAAGTCCTACCATGTTTTTGCTCTTCTATTATCATTGGTTCTTTCATGTTGTGTCATTGGATTTTAATATATGTGATAGTATAAACAAATTTTTTTATGGAAAATGAGATATTATAGTAGCCATTGTTCATTTTCTGTTATTAGGTTCAGAATATCCTGTAATACTTTCATTCTCTTGAATGGTTTTATACTATTTTGTTATGTTTGATATTATTGTGTGTATGAAGCTATGCTCTACTATTTCAAAGAAAGACATTATGGAAGCTACTGTTAATATCCAGTTGTCTTGTGAAGTGCTGTGTTGCTTACATTGTTCTGTTCTGATCTGCTTTGTTCTGTTCTCTTTTATTTTATTCTCTTTAAAATAAAATTTAAAAAATATAAGGATACACAAGAATATTACCACAACCCAGGGGTATCACAAGTGTTTCCATTAAACACTAAATAAGATCTGAGGAGGTTTATCTTCTCTACTGTCTCACACTTGAGCATTAAAAAGACAGTACCAAGCTATCATATCTACATGATACTTATTTTTTGCAAGTGCAGATTTGAAATATTTTTTGTAGTAATGAACTTCAGCAAATTTTAGACATCACATAGCATTCCAGTTTGAGGTGTTAATGGATTCTATGCAGATAAAGATAATGAATTTACGTATTGCACATCAATTAGTCATGTAGCTTCCAAGCATGTGTTGTTTCCTTACAGGGGAAGACAAGAAGGCTATGGCTACTTCTTTCCAGATGGTAGCAAAGACCTGGTGGAAGTTCAAGACAGTGCCCTGTTGTGCCTCTTTTATTTACATAAATGATTGACAGATCCATCACAAGCCTCACCCCAAAAACAAAGGTCCTGCAAACTTACCCTTGCATAGTTCCTAACAACCCACCACAGTGTCAGGAATCTCATAAGAGTACCAGCTCTATAACAGTGGGTAACAAATTGTCACATACTAACTACCACCATCCATTCACTGTCTCACAGTTCTGAAGGTTAGAAACTCAGGTAGGCTCAGCTGGATTCTCTGCTTAGAGACTCACAAGACCAAAATCCAAGTATCAGGCAGCCCATCCTATTATTTGAGGCTCTGGAGAACAACACGCTTCCGTGCTCATTCAGAGTGTCGGCAGGCTGCAGTCCTTGCGCTTATGGGATTGAATGCTTATTTGCATCCCTATTTATCTGTCTTGGAATCTCCGTCTTCGATCAGCAACACCACATCAAACCTTTCTCACACTAAGAATCTCTCTGATTTCCTCTTCCTCCACTAGAAGAAAATTCTCTGCTTTTAAAGGGCTCTTATGATGAGGTTAGGCCCAACCAGTAGTCTCCCTATTTTAAGATCAATTCATTAGTAATCTTCAAAAGGTGTTTTTCCACACAATCAGGATAATTCCCGGAGATAGAGGTCATGAGAACTGCATCAAGGTCTGCTTATTCATGTGTGAGTTTTCCATTTAACAAATAGTATTTGCATAATCAATAAATTAATTTACTGAGAGACTAAGGTTCTGTTCTACTTGCACATTCATAAGAATCTTGTTTCAATGAGTGTATAACTAGAAAGATTACACAGATCTCTTACCTGGCAGCATGGGATGTAACTCTTCAAGTCTCTGTCTATTCCTCAATAAAATGAGGGTCCTACCAGCTTAGGAACATCAATCATTATTCTTTGTCTATCAGTTGATAGTTCAAACAATTGGCCCCCACCCATTTGTACATTCACCCCAATCATTCTTGAGTGGCTATGTTACCTCGAAAAATATTAAATCATGTTATACTGATGCTTGAAAACCTTCAACAGCTTCCTGCTGCTCCTTAAAATACTCTGTAAGGCCTGTGTGATCTGGCTTCTTTCCACATCTCCAGCCCTTATGTAGGAGTCTTTCCAATATTTCACTGCCCTGGGGTCCTTCTGGACAGATTCTATAATCATACATTCTTTCCTCTTTCTGTGACTCTTTCCAGTGCACCCTTCATGCCATAGAACTTTCTCAGACTGAGTCAGAGCACTTAGTTTTCTAGCATACCTTTCTGATGTAATAGAACTTATTATGTTTTAAGTCTATATATAATATATATTTATATATTATATTATATCATATATAATATATATTATATATTTATATATTATATTATATTATATTATATTATATTATATTATATCATATATCATATATAATATTATATGTTTATATTATATTATATTATATTATATTATATATCATATCTATTTATATATTATATATATTTAAATATATATATATTTAAGTTGTGTACACTACATGGTTAATATCTGTCTCATCCTTACTCTGAGAACAAGCAAGGATCATGACTATTTTTACTCACCATTGTATCCTGGTCACTATCTCAGTAACTAGACATTGAAGTTTTATACATATTAATACAATAAAATAATGGATAAAAGAGTGAATCAATCCCTATACAATAACCTGACACATAACAAGACTTCAGTGAAAGGTACTTTTTCAAATGGAAATGTTGACAGTCCTTTTAGCACCAACTGGAAGGATCAGGTGGACACCAGATCTCCGAAATTGCCATGTGGTTCAGATCCCCTTGTCACAGGCAGAGAGCTGGCCCGTGGGCTTCCCGCACCGCACTGGTGCTAAGGCCTGATTTAACAGCCCGATTCTCACTTCTGTGGCCTCCAGCTCCGGTGCTGCAGCTGCGTCAGCCTCGGCGTCTCACTGCTCTTCCTGGCTGCTTCCTCAGTGTTCAACTACATCCCCATCTCTAGGTCTTTTTCTTCCACTTTGTCACCCAGAAGTGACTTCTCCCTGGTTACTATCTTACTTTCAAGGGTCTAAAATGCGGACCTAAATTCAAGTAAGTGCACTACAGTTCCCCATCATGGATGAAGTAAGGAAATGAGCAATATTCCCCTCTTGTAGAACAAAGCAATAAAAAAACACTTTCTGTTATCTAACACATTGGACAGATTATAATATAGCACAAGAACATTTAATAAAAATCACTTTATTTGTACTACTTATTAAATACGTTGACAATTAAATCTCCTAGTTTATTTCTGGGTATAGTATTTATCTTTTTTGGTCTGTATCTGTCTTATACTCCCCCTTATTAAATTCCAACATAAGATGAAACCGAGTTTCTCAATATCATTTTTTAAACTTTGGTTTCCAAAATATTGGAATTATCACTTAGATTAGTGATATTTGCAAATTTGATGAGAAATTTTATAATTTTACTTTCTATTAATTTCATTCTTTGAAATCACCATGAATTAGACTCGTGTGTCTGCCTAAAGTTTGGAGATCTAGTACGCTAAACATTTCAAATATTTGAAAATAGGATTAGGGAATCTTGCCATGACAGTAAATCTCTAGAAGTACATCTGAATTTGCATTCTGTCATAGATTTAGGACCAGACTAAGCAAAACATGAGAAAAAATAAGGAATATACCTTTATTATTTTTAGGATTATGTTAACTAGTATACAATATAATTTTTATTTTTATTCAATGATTCTATAATCCTTTGAATAGCATCTGTGAGAACTTTGTGAGTATAATTCAGTTGTTTACATACAAGTTATTCTATTTAACACATAGTTTTCATCTTAATGCACCATACTGATTTAATTTTAAGATCTTAACTGAATACTGAATAATTGATATAGTATTTCAATACTGGCTTACATACATAATCCACTTGAAGTTTACATAAAAAGCAAAAGAAAAAGGTCCATTCATTTCAGAATGTTCATCTTTTTGACAAGAAGCTAAGAAGTCAAACTGCATGCTGGGATCTTGGGTCTTGAAAACACTCCATGTCGTCATCCCAAGTCAGATGAAGTGAGGCACAGACAGCTGCAGACTCGCCCCACAGCCCAGAAGAGGCCTCCACAGACAACTGATGAGGCCACTGCTGCGATCCAGAGGGCAATGGCTGATCTCTGACCCTGCCTGACAGCCAGCGCTCTTGTCATTCTGCTGTGCAACAAGTCGAATTAGGCTATAATTACTCTGCAGACAACGGTTTGTAATTATACATTCAAGTCCCCGAGTCTGGTAGGAGGGAGATGATTGGGGCTGCGAGGGAGAAGGAAAAGTCAAAAAGTCAATAGACAAACGGTTTTTTGATACTTTTCTCCAACACATGGTTGAACTGTGTGCTTTCTAAAGAGGAGAAATAATCAGACCACACTGGACAGCATCCACTCATTCAAAATACCATAAAGATGTTACTTTCACGGACGTTAGTAGATTTAATATACCAAAGGGTATGTGACTAATAAAAAAGAGGAAAAGCAACTGTAGTTCCCTTTGCAGATGCTGTTTCTATTACTCATTTTTTGATTAAAGAAAAAAAATAGAGAAAGAAGGGGATCAGATGTAAAAATAGAAAAGATGTACCATGACTGTATTTCCTATATATTTTATCAAATCGATTACATTTTTTCCTATTTATCTAAAGTCTAGGAGCTACTCATTAGTGCAGGCCATAGTTATTCTGGACAAATATTTCTAAAGCCATATTTTTAAATATGCAAAATACTTTAAACCAGCAAATCAAGTAGACTGAACTGCTTAGAAAAGCCCCCTCAAAGTAGTTTCACCCTTGTTGCCTTTGAGATGGTCTACACAATTATTGGCACCTCTTATTCTTCCTATCCAAAGCTGTGATTTATCACATAATTTATAGTTTTCTCAAGAACAAGATAACTTGTTTATCCAACTTCTAGCACTGGCTTTTTCTTTATCCTCTTTAATGTACAAGGCTAAATACTTCCATGCAGTGCCATCTTGTAATAGCTTTGGGTATTAAAAAACATCTTTCCAATTTTGTTAAATCAAAATGCTTTGCCTTAATTCTCATTCATTTATCCCAAGCTAATACTTTCTGCAATAGTTTTTAGACACATTCTACTTGGTTAATTTTTAATATTTAAAGATAGCTATAATGCTCCTCCCCAACCCCCCATTAAAGTTTTTTTTTTTAATTATAAGATTTCAACTCAATCCCATACAGGCATATACTGATATAATTGCTGTAAGACACCTGAAATGTAATACAATATTTCAGAGATGTCCTGGTTATCGAAAATAATTGTGTACTTTGTGTTCATTGTTCTAGTGCTATTCAGAAGTGTTTGATTACATAACTTCTCTGAAACACAGTGTTTCATCTGTTGAAGTTTATTGTGAGTCAAAGCCTTGAAGATACTTCACATATGCTACCCGTACATTGCTTCCTCACACGTTTCCTTTGCTTTCTTTGTCTGAATGGCCAGTTCTTCAATTTATGTTCACTAAATTTTATCTTGCTCATTTCAACCTAATAAAAACAATTTTAATATAATTCTGGATCCTAATTCATTCAGAGAGCCCAATCAAATTTTATTAATGGACTATATTAAATAAAACTACCAGTAACATCAATTATCTGTAATTTAACACTACAAATAGGTTAAAGTTACTTGATTACGTATCACTGGAATATGCCTCCCATATTTTATTTGAGAAAGTAGTTTATCAAACTAAGCAGAGACAAGAACAGCACTAGGCATCCCCTACTATGCTACACGTCTAGTGGCAGAGAGTGTGGCCTTGGAGTCCCACAACTTCCGTTCATACATGATCATTTTCATTTGCTTCTTGCGTGACACTGGAAAAGTTTATTTAGTCTCTTATTTTCAGTTTTCTTGTCTGCAAAATAGCAACACATCTCACAAACATTAGATGAAATATTAAACAAGATAATATATGTGTTTAGTACAATAGTGACATGCAATAAATGTTCATGGAATGATAGTAGGTTACTATAATATATGGACATTCTTTGAATAAAATCATTCAGCTCTTTCTAAATATATTTAATATTTTAAATATAACCTATATTTTCCAGTTTCTTTCATTAAAATCTCCTAAAATATCAACTGCTTTTCTAATGCCCATACACATTTGTCAAATAACTGCTTTATATTCCTGCTCATTCAAGCAGTTAAGCATATGAAAAGATGGGTAGGAATTTCATGTAATATGATTTCTTCCAAAAACCTCAAGGAAGACATGTGATAACCTAGTAGTTATACATTAAGAATTAAATTCTTTAGTCATCATAGATTTTGCCTGGGAAAAATATCTAATTTTTATGCTTAAGATAAATATATATACAAAAAGTTTTAGTTAAATTATCCTTTTTCTAAACATTTATTCACAAGTATAGTTCTTTAACCAAAAATCTAATAACTTATTTTTAATGTTATAAAATGGTAAAGGAGAAGTATATTCAGAATATTCTAACTACCTATAATTCAATTTCTAACAAAATTTTTTCACACTCTCCCACAAAATAATTTTCAACCAAAAGTCTCTAGAAATCAGTCTGTGTTGATAGACAGTCCAGTTAGAGAAATTAATTCATGTATTGATTCAGCAAATTAAAATAATCTCTATGGGAGCAAACTCCAAGACTCAAGGACATTTGATGCTAAAAAATTCTGATAAATATATAAATTCATTGTATATATTTGTCATCTGCCAACAAGTCATAAAAATTCTGGAGAATTATTAGTATCATGTATTCAGAACATCTAAGTTAGGCAGTAACTTTCAATTAATTTTAATATTATTTTATCTTGAGGATTCATTATTTCTCACATACTAAATGAAATGAAATATTTGGGTAAGGTTGAATTTAAATAAATATTAATATTAATGATGAATTAATAATTATTATTTAATTACTAAAGCTTCTTAAAATTCCAGTATTTTGTCTTGCTTTTTACTTTCATGGAAAAAAATGATTCAAAATTCATTAAACATAAGTTGGACTTTTTTTCACCTTGTCAAAGATTGATACATCAATGTCATCATTTCCAGATTACTTACTAAAGCATAAAAAGGTATAAAGATAAATGATAGCAATAACTGTTTGAGATCAGAGGAAAAGTAAAACAAAATCAGTTCTTGATTGCAAATCATTCTTCCATCAATCTCTGCTCTGATGATTCTTTTACATTTCAAGAACTAATGTTCAATATTATCTCTCTAGTCTGACCCAGTCTCCCATTCACCCATCGTTATGACCACTATTTAGACTACTAGTTACAGAAAAATTAGTATGCACAAAAAAGCATATGACATGGCTCAGAAAAGGTCTGGATAGGGCCAACTCTTATGACCTTGATGTATTAAACTAAAAAGGAGGATTAGTAATGTTGCAGAACCTTCAATTCTGGTCATTACAGATTGAATTCTCTACAGAAGACAGTGAGCTCTCTGGCTAAAACAAGTATTAGCATATTCAGTTCATTTGATCTGTAACAAACTTCCACAATGTATCTATGGAAACCTGCAAGGAACTAAAGGGCCATGAAAATGCCCGCAAGGTTCTTTTTGTCTTTCAGAGCCTTTATAATTATCTTTGAATTGGAAGTTAAATGAAAACAAGCTCTCATGTACGATTTAAATGCTATCAACATTTTAGAGTCAGGTTTAGATGACTCAGTTGTATAAATGTTGGATTTCCTACAATCCAATCATCTCAAAGAAACTGCAAAAGTAAAAAGCAAGAATGAAACGTATGTACAAACACATAGAAAAACCATCATTAGCTAGTCTTGCTTTCAACATTAAGGATTGTCTGGCAGATGCATGGGTGATGTCTACTTAGTAGTTATCAGGTATATATTTTTGTCTACAGTTCAAATTCATTTGTCAAAAATGCTTGCCTGTTTTTCATGCTAAGATTAAGTGTTGTGCATCTAAAAATGATGAAATTATCCAAGGATATCATAAATAAATGACTCAAATATATCAGATATATACATATGTGCACAACTATAGCTAGTCAGCTAGTTAGTTTAATCTTCCATGTATATTTTCTTAAACATATTTTTATTGGGCATCTACTCTAAATTACTCTCCATGCTATAATCTCTGAATAAGTGGTATGATTAGAGCCCTGTTCCTAAGAGTTTACAGTCTAACCAAAGAACTTTACATCTTCTACAAAATATCATTTGTGAAATTGGCATTTAGACTTTGCCATCAATTATAAAAAGACTATTGTGTTAAATGATTCTTTTTTTAGTGGCAAAAATCAGTCTTGATCATGTTAAGTTAGGAAGAATAGAAAATATTATGAAGACTCAATATAGTATCTGTGAATTTAGCAACAGAGACACAGCCAGAGAAGGTATAGAGCTAGACTTGAGAAGTTTTAGAAGACGAGGTCTACTCTTCAGAGTTCAAAATCTGGTGTCTAAGAGCAACTGAGTTTCCTCTTGTGGAGTTTAAAAAGTAAATCTGGCTTAATACTCCATATGATTAAAGAAACCAGAAAATGAGTTCTCAGGAGAAAATATGTCACCCTTGTCTACCCCAACCAAATAAAAGATTATACCCTTTACATTAGATTAAGTATATTGCCAAACAGCTGAATATATACGTGAATTTCAGCAGAACTGTGACTTCCAGGCTGTGATAAAAACCAAATAACCATTTTACAAACAGATAACGAACCAGGACTCAGTAACACCTTATTAATCCACAGTGTCAAATTACATATGCTTGAAAAGAGCAGCCTTTTCCTCCCTTGCTAGTGAAAATGGCAGCTTTTTATTAAGTTTATCTCCTAAAACTTAAACATTTTCTCTTCCTCCCTGCTGCCTAACAGTGAGGGCTCCAGCTTCTGGAGCATTTTATTTATTTATACGGCATTTGCCTTGACGTTTCCCAAGTAATAATACACAGTAACAGAGACAGATGAGAATTCTGTATCATCCTTTCCCTCGGGGCAGAACAGGCACAAATAGACCTCTTGAAAAAAGATCATCAGAGCAGGGACAGTAAATAATAGGGAATAAAATGGGAGGAAATAATTTCCTAGCACAATCTTGGAAAATTATAGAACTACTCAAAGTGAGGCAAAGCCTCTTCAAATTTTACACTCTACAGTAGGTTTTATCTTCCTTACTTGATCCAGTTTCACTATCAGGTTGCTTCCAAATTAGGTATAATTTTCTTTATTTTAACAAACTGCAATAACTTCAAGATGCTAAGAATATTCAAAACTAGTGTTTTCTTCTGTGTCGTAGCTGAAATATAGCTGAAATATAGATAGAGCTGAAACACAGATTTTTAAATACAAATATGATTATTAATTGCTGACAAGCAATTAGTTGTTTGTTCAATTAACAGCTTGTTATTGTTAATTATGTTGCCAGATATCATGCTATTTCTTGTGTACAAGAGTACACAAGATAATCATTTATCAGGAAATTCTGGCCTAAATGAGGGGGATAGTCTGCTAAGCAAGTTAGAGCCAAAAGAGAAAAGGTAGCCTGTTCAGACCCACAGGAAAATACTCAGGAATAATATTCAGATTAAGAAAAGATGCACAGGAGTTGGTTAAAGAAACAGGGATAAGATGAGGGATAAGAATGGAGGGAGGCAATAACCAGATCTCAAGGATGAAGTTTTCAAGCAAATGAATATAAAATTTGATGCCTATAAGAGCCAAAATCTATAGTTAAGAATATTCTGTTATGTGTTAAGACTGAGAACAGCAATCATACATCCTTAATGAGCCCTACACATTTTATTAGTGTGTATGCATTTCAGCTTTTGGGTCCCTATACAAATAACTCCCATTTCTCCAACTTTTTCATTCACCTGGTTTCTCATAAAACCCATCTCTGTCCCTTGTTGTGTTATTTCTAGAAGTCATCAGAGAGAATTAAAACTGACCACAGAAACCAATGAGTCTATGTTTTTTCTTCTCCGAGACATTTAGCAATGTTGGCAATAAAACAACATTTGGTTGTCAGAATAGATAAAAAAGAGGTGCAGAAGCCAGAGAGACTGTTAATACTCTTCAGTGCACAGATACCTTACTCCAAAGAGTTAGCTGGCCCAAAATGTCAACTGACAAGTGCTGTCAACCATCTGTTGTGACCAGACAGCTCTAACTAAATACAGGATCTCCAAGCATTCTCCCAACTTACACTAATTTTTAAAAATAGAGCTTTAGGTTAGAACTAGTTCTATCTGCTTCTTCACCTGTGCTCTCAATCAATGAAATAATCTGCATGCTATTCCAAAAGGTGACCATCTTCCATAAACGACTTTGGCTTTGCCTGTCCATAATACACTTCTTACATTCCGCAAAGCTTCATCACAGGAGAGTCCCAGCTTAACAAATCATTAACAAACAAAATGAAAACAGAAAAATAGAAAAAGTTATAGTTATAATTTAAATTTTTCCTTTAAATCCATAGCTATTCTTTCCTCAAAGTCCTTTTTCAAGTTGCTCTCTCTATTTCCATGCCAATCTGACAAATATACACATAACCTCTGTAGTTTTTTTTACCAATTTAGCTTTGAGTCTCAGCCTAAAAATCCAGTAAGTTTAAAAAAATGAGAAAGGAAAGGAAATCAGAAGTTAGTAGTTGTTCCTACCCACTTTGAAAGGATGTCATCTATTGTTTCGTAAGACTCCCTCTTGGGATTTCTGTCTCGGGCTTCATCAAAGCTTTCCTTTAAAACAAAGAAAATTCTTTCATAGAAAAGAGGGAATTGGGGAATAGGAAGAGGTTCTATTGCTAAGAAAATAAGAATGATTTTCTCTATCATTTTATACACATAATTTAACCACCCTCTGAATTAACTTTAAAATTTTTTCTACCCAAATGTAAAATTCTTAAGTAATGGTAACAGCTACTATAACATCTCATGTAAACTACTACTCATTACGAGTCAGGAATTAGTTTAATACAAGATTAATAAATTACTGATTACAGAACAAATCTAATACATTTCCTATTTCATAAGCCGAGAATGGCTTTTACATTTTTTTAAAATAGTTCCTCTTAAATGGTTAGGTAGGAATCTGCATTAGCGGCCTCAGTCTGCCTCTATGCTCACTTCTGATTTCATGTGTGGACCAGCATATTTTATATACACTTCATAAGAAGATCATTATGACATTCAAATTATCCTCAAATCATTTTACCATGGTCACAAGGTTTTCTCACAGAGTTGGAATAAAACACTGTTGCTGATGATGGTTCTAGATTCGGTGTTCAAATTCCAGTTCTGCAACTCTCAGTGAATCACTCAACCCGTTTCTTTCCCTATATGTAAAATAAGGACAGTGATTGTGGCAGTGTTTACAACTTAAAACATTCAAAATCATGTATTTCATTAAGTGAGAATGAAAGGTATATATATGTTCGTATAGCTCCCAGCTTTGACTCTTTAAAGCAAAATAACATAGTCACACAATTTCCAATTTGACATTAGTTGCATTCCTGTAAGATATTAAAACAACTTATGTGTGGTCTGTAAAATACATCACAGTGCTTCGTGTGAGCTCTGGAAGGACACTGCTTTAACCAGTGTCATAACCCAGGGTGTAACTGCAGGACTAGCAACAGCTGGCAGCAGCTGGGAAGCACAGTCCTCAGAAAGAAAGTACCTGGAGAGATGGAGGAAAATCCTCAGCAACAGGGAGACGCCTCTAAATGAGACATCCAGCCTTGGATGTGGAATCGAGGGAGGAACCTCCATGAACTTTTCAGGTAGAGGTGAGCCTGGGAGCAGTAAGTAGTAATCCTGTAAGCAGAGACAAGTAATAAGACCTTGAGTTCTACAAGAGAGGCTACAATCCAATTTCCATAAACACCAGTTATATTTCCCAGCATAAGGCCAAGATCCAGTTTCCAGCACAGAGGCAGAGAGTCAGTAGACTACAAGAATCAATGAGTTCCACCAACGAAGACCAGATCCCCTCACAGATCTCAGCAAGGCTAGAACAGGTCTTAGAAACTTAAAAGGGAATGGAAGATGCAAGGGACAATTTGCCACAACTATGAGAAGAGGTAGATACAGTGTTAGAAACCGAATGAAATCAGAGAGCAGAAATTTAGAGGAACATATAATTATAATTACCACAGCTGAATAGGAAAAGCAGTGTTGGATAACAACTCTTTAAAATGAGTGAAATTAAGTTAAGCAGAGGAAAAGAACATGCCTGGTGGAATGACTACCATAAACAATGAAAAACTGAGTTGTTACTAAGGAATGATAAGTTTTATTACCTGGCTAAGCTAAAGAGATAGGTCTCATGTGCCATCTTGAGGAATCTGAAAAATGACAAAATAAACAAAATGTGAGAGAAGGAATAAGTGAAGCAAAAGAGGCCCATATAATAACATGGTTTGGGAATCATATTTAGGAATTTAACCCTTATTCTTTGGGCACTGGAGTCCATTAACTGTTCAAGGAGAGGGTTAATTAGCTATAAACTCTTTTTTTAGAAGACAACTTTAGGTACTGTGATGTGTTTACATTCTAGTCTGACCAAGACAGAATAAACCTTAAACTAGGACAGCAGCAGCAATACCATAAATCGTCTGAAGAAACTCAGCTTTCCTAAAAAAAAAAAAAAAAAAAAAAAAAAAAAAAAAAAAAAAAAAAAAAAAAAAAAAAAGCATAACTGAGATGACTCAAAGCAGTTAGAATTCAAGGAGAAAAACATCTGTCCCAAATTCTATCACTTGATAGGATGTTACAGAATTTCCCAGATGCCAAGACCTACCATAAAGATTCCAATAGTAGCTTCTAAGAGAGACCTGGAAATCTTCACTTTGCATAATAGTTTCAGGACAAGAAGTGCATTCACTCCTACATGTCTGTCAGGTCAAATGGACAGAAAAGACCTGGGAAATTTCTTGACCTAGATAAATTGTGTTAAATTTGTGAAAATTTTTGAAATGCATCTGTACTGTTTACACACTGTTTTTATGTATTTTAATTTCTAATTCAAGTTTATTAAAATACATCAGAGTATTTGAATAACAAATCAAAAAGTTGAATTATTGTTAAACATTGAAATTTCAATTTTTTGAATATTTATGATTTATTTCAATACATAATATTTATTTCTAATAGAATTATGCTGTGACCATAAATGTTATGTGCTGGCTTGGATAAGCAATGCCAGATGATTGGTAAAACATTATTTATATATGCGTCCTTGAGGGAGTTTTCAGAAGTGATTCCATCTGAATCGGTGAACTGAGTAAAACAGAAGAATTCCTAATATGGGTAGGCATCATGTAATACCTTTAAGACCTGAATGGAACCAAAAGTGGAGAAGGGCAAATTCATTCTCTCTGACTGAGATATTCATCTCCTTCTGCCCTCAGACATCAGAATGTCTATGTCTCAGTCTCAGAGCTGAGTTTATACCACTAACAGCCCTCCTCTTCCTGCAATCCTATGTTCAGGTCTTCAGATTCCAACTAAATCACAGCTTTCCCGGTTCTCCAACTTTTGGGTGGAAGATTATGTGACAACCTGGCTTCCACAACTGCCCTACCAATTCCTATAATAAATCTCGCCTTCTATCTATCTCTCTATATACTATTGGTTCTGTTTCTCTTGAGAATCCTAATACACATATCTATATGGAAAAGTGCATCTTGCAGATATTTAGAATTCACCCCCTTTTCAGATATTTGAATATTGTTGAATGTTAATTTTCAGTGAAGTAATAGCAAAATGATCAGGAAATGTCCCTTTTAATCAAGAAAACATAGTACCATCAGGACTCTCCTGTAGGTAATCAGCATAGGTGGGGAGAAGCAGTCAGCCCAGCCCTCACGTGCATGCAAGGCAGCATCAGGACCCTCCAAAGGTAACCTGCAGTGGTGGGGATAAGAAGACAGCCCAGCCCCTACATGCACGCAGGTCCCCATTGACACTCTCCCGCAGGTATCCAGCATACCAGCCAGGAGAACCAGCCAACCAAACATTGGAGAAGATGCAAGTGTCTGGAGAAGCCCACCCAGCACCTCACCACCTCCTGGAGAACCTGGTTTAGGAGAAACTCAGGAGCCTGACCCATCCCTCCACACTGTGGATGGAAAGCCAGTGTGGGAAGCACTTGGGATCCCACAACGCACTCATCCAGAGGAACCAAGATAAAGGAGCAAAAGGCAATCTTAGACCTCCAGGCCACACATAACAAGTCCAGGAGACATGGAAATGAAAGAAAGCAGAAGTCACACCCTTGACATTTCTCGGACATAGCAACTAAAGGAAATAAACTACTTCATGAAACTGTAACCAAAATCATATCAGAAATAATGTCTCAGATAAAAGAACAAGTGGCAAACATAATAAAAGGGTGGCTGAGTGTATCTAAAGAAGATATAGTTTTTTTTTTAAAAAAAGGAGAGCATAGGAGAATGAGGAAAACCTTGAATGAACAATATAGAAAAGAATTGGAATGGATGAAACAGACTCAAAGAGCTATCCAAGAAATTAAAAACTTCACTGAAAACTAGCAAAACTGCTTGAAAGAAACTGAAGATAGAGTTTCAGACCTTGAAGACAAGATGGCAGCTAGTGATCATGAAAGGAAAGATCTCATAAAATAACAAAAAAGCACAAAATAACAATTCAACAGCTGCAAGATAATCAAAGAAAACTAATTTAAGAGTGAAGATGTCAGCAAAAAAAAAACAAGATTCAACACAAATGCCATGTAATACTTACAGAAGTAATAGAAAAAAAAATTTCTAAGCATAGGAAAAGGATCTGACATATATATAACTGAGGCATGTAGAACTCCAACTAGCCATAACCACGTAAGTCTACACCCAGACACATAGTAATCAAGATCCCAGAAATTTATCCCAAGAACACAATATTAAAGGTTGTTAGAGAAAAGAAACAGATCATCTATGAAGAAAAACCCAAGAGAATCACAGCAGACTTCTCAATACAAACCATTAAGTCAAGAAGAGGTTGGAGTAAAGTATTTCAAGCCCTGAAAGAAAACAACTTCCACCCCAGATTGATGTACCCTGCAAAAATATCTTTCAAAATTAATAGAGATACTTCCATGACAAAGAACAACTGAAGAAATTCATGACCACCAAACCAACCCTACAAAGAATACTGGAGGATTTCTAGAGAGAGATAAAAATAACCATGGTCCCTGGAACAGCAACAGAGTTTGATCACTGAGCAGGGCAGATAATTGAATGGAGGGGAAAAGTAGGGAGGACAAAAGCATGGCAGAGATAAATCAGTTCATGTTAGTTGCAACCATTACTGTAGATGGCCTCAATTCATCAATAAAAAGAAACAAAGGCAGAGTGGATCAAGAAGCAGGATCCATCAAAATGTACACAAGAAACACATTAATTCAAAAGGAAAGTAATAGCATGAATGTCAAAAGAGAGAAATCAATGTTCCATGTGATGGAGAATCAGAAAAAAAGCAGGGGTAGCTTTCCCATCAACCACAGAATGAATAAGAGAGATGCAGCATTTTTATACAATGGAAAGCTACTCAGCTATAAAGAAGGATAATCATGAAGCTATTGTAGGTAAATAGATACAACTTAGGATCATGCTCTGAAATGGTTCAGACTTATATGGGTGAACATCATGTTGTCTCCCTAGTATAAAAACTGAAAGAAGTAGTGGGATCTGAAGTGTACAATAGATATTGTGAATGTGAAAGGAGAGGAAACATCTAAAAGGGAAGGTGGTAGCCATTGTTAACTCCCTATTATTTTGCTTTAAAGTCCATATAATTTTCACTCTTTGTTTTGACTGGTTTTATTCTGTTCTGTTTTATTTGATTTTATTAGATCTGATGGTATGGGCATCTATTTTGAAGATAACACGAGGCTTTATGGTAGCCATTGGTAATTTCCTATTATCTTGTTTTGAAATCCTTTACCATTTTCTCAGTTTTTTTTTAATTGGTTTTCTTCTATTTTGTTTTCTTTGCTTTTATTATATCTGGTGGTATGGACAGTTAGTTTGAAGACAGCAAGAGGCATTATAGAAGCCACTGATGATTTTCTATTATTCTGTTTTGAAGTCCTATATTGTTTTCACTGTTTGTTTCAATTGGCTTTATTCTGTTTTATTTTGTTTGGTTTTAGTCTCTTAAAATTAAAAATTAAAAAATTAAAACTTTTTAAAAACATACAGAGCATATTCATTGAGCATAATGTAAATGTTTTCATGATTAGAAACAAAAAGTGAACAAATTAAATACTCAGTGGCAGAAATCACAAAAGAAAAAGAAAGCCAAGGAAAAGTAGAGAAAGGTATTTGTCATCACATTTAGGATTAGAAAAAAAAAAAGAACTATGCAAATATAGTACTTCAGTCTTTGTAGCTATTTATTACCATACCACACAAAAATAGCTTAACAATTTCATGAAGCTAAAAATATGTAATCATTAACAAAATCAAACATGTGCCCAGAGGAAAGTAAAGAGACCCGTGTGACCACCAATTGGAAAAAACATGACACAAATCTGAAGATACCATATAAAGAGAGAGCAAATAATGATTTCAAATAAAAATCTCAAAATAGGACTTGAACTAACTCATATTTTGTTTGAGAATGAGTTGCTTTGCAATGGATAACACTAAGCATCATGTGTTATGATTTATAAATGTGATAAAGTATTTGTATCTAGACTATAGAAAGAAAAGTTTTAACACATCAGTAAAAAGACACAGTATCTCAATAAAAATGATCAAAAAGTTGAGAAATCCTTTACTAAAGAAGATATACAATTTACAGATAAGCACTTGAAAACCATATTCATATCATTAATCATGTGGGGAATGCTGATTAAAACCAAAGTAAAAAAACACTGCAAACTCAGTGAAATGGTTAAAAATATTACTGCTAAGAAGTTTAGTAACAATCAGGAAATCCCATATTCTGTAGGGAACACAAAATGATACAGTCAAGGAGATTAACAGTTCAGAAGACTTTTTTATGGGGTTAAAGATACACTTGGCCCAGTGTTTTACAATATATGTTATACACTTGGGTCCTTATTTACACTTTTGATTTCTCACACCAGAGAAAGAATTCAGTATTTACACATTTAGTTTGATTTATTTCAGTTAAGAGTATGATCTCAAGATGCATCCATTTATCTAGAAATGTCTCAAGCTTATCATTCTTTATAGCTGAGTAGTACTCTGTTGCATTAAAAAAAATCCTCTTCTTTATCCATTCATTGCTTGATGGGTATTTGGGCTGTTTCTAAGATTTAGCTATTACGAACTGTGCAGCTACAAACATAGGCATGTATATCACTGTGGTATGATGCTTTAATTATTTTAGAAAGATACCAAGAAGGGGAACAGCTGAGCCAAATGGGATCTCTAGTTTTAGTTTTTTGCGCAATTTCCACACTGATTTCCACAGTGATTGCACCAGTCTACACTCCCATCAGTACTAGAGAAGTGTTCCTTTCATCCAAAACCCCCACCAGCATTTGTTACTGCTCAATTTCTTGATAACAGCCAGCCTTTCTGGAATGAGATGGAGGGCCCAGAAGAATTCCAGCATATATCTCAATACAAACCCTTAAGTCAAGGATAATGTGGTGTGAAGTGTTAAAAGTCCAGAAAGAAAACAACCTCTAATCTAGATTGATGTGCCCTAAAAAACTTTCTTTCAGAATCGATAGATAAATAATTCTAATCTTTAAGAAAAAAAAATTTCTGAATCTATAAGCATAGAAAATAACTGGGAGAAAATCCAAAGGCAGATTAAGAGGGCAATGAAATGGATTATCCTTAAATATCCAGAAAGAACACTTCCACTTTAGCTAGTAAGTCTAATTTCACACTAATGACCTCCAAACCATAAACCTACATTGTTTGATAGCATAGTTATTTTGCAATTTTAAACCACTGAGTTTGTAGTTACTTATTATGAAAGCCACAGAAAAATACACATCAATTTTCTTAAAAAATACAAGATTATTCAAAAATAGAAGAAAAAATTGCACACTTAGGCTCAAAAAAAGACCTATACAGTAACTGAGGCCAATGCAAACAGAAATAACACAGCGTTAACGGACACGGTGAGCACCACACCTCATCCTCGAGACTTTCCCAAGTATTTTCTTGACTTACACTAACCTATAGGAAATTTAAATCTTCATTTCAGCAATGACAAATGAAGGTTCCGATATAGTCTAATGTTCACATGACTAGAAACAGATGATTCAAGATTTGAATTCAAGTCTGTCTGACTCAAGTCAAGATAGGAAAAAAGACCGATTGCGTCCATATATAACATGAATATTATATGAAACCAGAAGTTATTTCAACTGATCACTGCAAGAATCCTGTGAAGGCATCAGAGCAAGTGCTATTTATTATATTTTATAGATGAATAAACCAGGACTGAAGTGAATAAATTATTCACAGCCACAGAGCTATACAGTGGCCAAACCCAGAGCCCCTGAGGATTACAGAAGTAAAAGTGAAGAGGATGAACACGATCAGAGGCATATACTTCATGAACCACACTGAAGCTGGAAGGCTTCTGTTTCTAAGTAGCTGGTTAGTGTATCTTCTAGGTACAGGTGATAGAAGTTCTTTAAAGATCCAAATAACATGGTTCTGGTTTCCTGGTGAGGGTTCCCTAGTTGCATCACAACGTGGCAGCGAAGCAGAAAGGGAACCAGCCACGTGCAGGAAAGGCATGTGTCCAAAAGAGCTAGGCAAGACCTCTGGACTCATTTTATAACTACTCATTCTTACAGGAAGTAATCCAGTCCCCAGAGACCTGACCTTCTCCTTCTAGACAGCATCAGTCTAAAGTCCCCATGATCTAATTATTTTCCATTGCACCCAACCTATTAAAGGCTCCAACACTGCCACACTGGGACAAATTTCCAGTTCACTAACTTTTGGGAACAACTATATTCAAATGATAGTAGTGGCAAATCATCATACAAATTTATCACAGAGAATAGAGTGCAGGAGTCTCAGTAGGCACATAAGTGCATTTCAAGTCTTGATCTTGGCCTCACCCATAAACAATTCCTTCTAGATACCCACTGAATCTATTGAAATGTCCATTAAAAACATACAGAACCGGACCTTGGGATGGAGACACCTTGATCCATATTTTCATAGATCATAAGGAAAGAAATCAGAGGATAATATTATAAGAACAGACGCACTTTTTATAGAGAAAGTAACTATAAAGAAAAATTTTCCTAAGACAGTGTAATTCTGGTTTTGAAAACTCACCTGTTCAAGACCACTATTCAAATGCAAGGCAGTTGGTGAGTTAACAGGGATTTTTAAGACTGAGGTATTACCAGTCTTTGCTTCCTACTAAATTGGCAGAGAAAGAGGTGTTGGTAACCAAGAATGTGAATATTGAAAGGTACCTGAATGGAGGTGGGAACTTAACAAAAACACATTGAAGCAGTTTATCAAGTCCATTTGGGACTATCCTACTCTTAAATATAATGAGTACCTAACAATCTAATCAGAATTTCTATTGTAACTACCAGCTTTGTTTATTTTAGTCAATGTTCAGTCTACTTAGCGTATCAACTATATTTTTAAAAAAAGAATGAGTAGCTTTTCAAAATGTATAAAGAATTTGAGAACCTTCCTTTGTGGGAAGGTAGATATTAGCCTGCCCTTGCTTAATGCTTGCAAGTAAGATCAATTACCTCTCAGTAGATGTTTCTTCTGTGCCCCTTCCGGAACAGATCATCCCAACTCTTGTCATGCCCTGCTGCAGAGAATGATGACCACATTCATTTACGGAATCCCAGGCTCTGATTGGATAGTGATCTCAGGTTACACAGCTGTTAGTCCTGGTATTCGGAGAGATCTGTCTGATTCCAAAGGCCCCATTAGTTTTTCCTTAAGAGCATGGGTATTTTAAATTCTTAAGTAAACTGAAACTCAAGTTGTAGAAAGAAAGGAAGAACAGAATATATTTGTAACTCTTCTAGGAGCTCCTATTCCGTCATATCTATCACAGATGGTTTACTGAGTTGCTGAGGTGTACTTCCGGATGATTTTAAGCATTTCTTAACTTTTCTGTGATACTTACAGATTTCTCCCAAATGGTTTGGGTAAATAAAGCTTTAGCACAAATCCTCATTTTGATAAAACATACAAACTGATCACTTTGTAATCTCTGTTGAAGTAATTCATAAGAAAATATGGCCCTAGAGATTGTTTATCAAAGGAAAGGACAACCCATCCCTTGGTGGGACAGCAGACGATACATCTGTGCTTATTTTTCTTATTTATTATCTCTAGAGTCAAAAAAAATGTATTTGCTAAGAGCAAAATATTTGTTCAATACTCTAAACAATTACAGTCTAAACTAGGAAAACAAAATATATCAGGCCCAAGATACAATACCCAAGGAAGTAGCTAAATGTCAGGTGCAGGCCTCATCATCATTTGTTTATTTTTCTGGCCATGCTGTGGGAACCTTTAGTCTTGATTCCTCCATGCCTCAAAAGCGTAATCTTCAGGAAGAGATTCCAGCCACACCTATCGTCCTAATCCCTAATCTTAGCTCAGGAAGCCAATAAGGTACAAAAGCTACCAGGATGTTTTCCTAACCCTCAGCAAAGTCTCAAAAAGGATAGTGTTATTCAAAAAGTGGGACACTATTCCTTCCATTCTCTTTCAGGTCTACTGCACCAGACAAGATGTCACTATGTCCCCAGGATAGACTCATTCTTGCTGAAGACAAAATGTGTTCTTTATTTTACAATGGAAATGGAATTCTCTATCCATCAATGAGAAAGAGAAGTGAAGTATTTAGATATGCTCTGAAGAAGGAAGAAGCCAGGAAACTTACTATAAACAACAGGGAAAATATTTAAAGGAGTCACCAAAGTAGAAAAAGTGTTTTGCTCTCAGGTAAAATTTCTTAGACAGGAAAAAGATTAATTCCTATGCTTTCAAAATTTTTATTTTTTAAAAAAGAAAACATTTAAAATCTCCCCTGAAATTAGTAGCAGTCTCACTCCCAAGTTTATAAACCATAAACAGACTTTCAATCTTTGGCCCTGAGAAAATTATAGCATCCATACTTGAATATTAATCACACCTTTAAAATAGATAACCTTTTAAAATTAGTGAGCCATTGGCAATTTGAGTGTTGCTACAATGTCCTAAAATGTACTCTAGTTAAGAAGCAAAAATGGTTTGTAGCTCTGCATATTATTCCCTTGATGAAAAATATCTAAAGTAGATTAATCCACTTATTTCTATTTTGTCCAGGCTTTACTATATGAGTCATTTCACTCTTGAGATATCATGAAACTGTGATATCATGAAGTATGATATCAATCTTGTAATACCATGAAAACTTTTTTAGTAACTGGTGGTCAACTGTTATAGAATTTCTAAAAGCTTCAACTGAAAATTGAAAGCTGAAAACCTCAAATCTACACAATTTAGTGAACTTTTGTAACTCAGAGGATGTAGCATTATATGATATTTGACCTGCCAGTTCTTACTGTTAGAAAAGGATTTTATAGTTTGGTAATACATAACATATGTAAATGACACACATATACCCAAATATTCTTATTTTTAACCCAAATTTTCCTTTTGACAAATCTCTTTACTAAAGTCTTAGAAATAAAGTCTGATAAGTGATTACTGAGCAATGACAAAGTAGTTCCAGTCAAAAGAAAATTACCAAAAATAATTTCTTCCCATTTGCTTTACTGAAAATTTGATATGTGCTTTTACATAAACAAAATTTTAATTTTGTCCAAGTGATTATCAATCTGATGTTGAATCACAATTGCATGTTTGAAAAGAGGAAAGATTTTGTAAAATGTGTAAGAACAATTAAAAGAAAACTTTCTATGTATCAGTTTACATTTTGACTACAATTTTAACACATTTAAAAAAATTTCTCATAATCTTTTAATCAAGATCTTCATGGCTAAAAAAAAACAGGTCATTGTTAGGAAAAGATAGGCAATAAATTAAACATGAATTTTTCATTTGTAGTTACAATGAACCAAATCTGAAATAGACAGAAACACGATTAAAACATACCGATGTTACAGTCACAAAATAAATAAAACTTTGACTGCTCCATCCTTTTGTTTGTGATCATTTTTAGGAGAGAATCAAATACTGTAGTACCTTTGACAAAGAAAGAGAAACATATGCTAATATAAAGTGCTACTATTACTACTACTACTACTACTAATGATTTTTCCCTTGATCCTTGGGGTAACAGAAAACACATAATAGACTTTTCCCTGGCGTTTGGGATTATGAGCCAATCCTGGAAAGTTTCAGGGAGAATACAGCACATGTTAAGGAAATGTGGATCTGACCCATGTTCCATCAGATGTGCTAAAAATAACCCCGTGCTAGGAATTCCTTTTTTATCAAACACCACCGGGCCAGTTTCTCTTATGAACTCCAGCGTGCTCTGTGGGAAACAGCCCATCCTCTTTATATTTTAAATATGTATTGTCTCTTATCTGGAAATCTGGACAAAAAGTGCCACTAAATTAAGCTGCTACATGCCACCTTCTCTCCTTGAAATAGAGAACAAGGCTGTAATAAGCACAAACTAATGCATTTTGAAGAAAAGCAAATAATTGTGCAGGAAACACTTATTTATACTCTCTGTAGGAAAGAGGAAATAATGTCAAAACTTAAGTATTCTGCAGGAGAAACAAGTCAGATGCCTTACCACAGATGACAACAAATGGTCTGCAGAGTGAAGATTATCATCACGATTTGAACTGAAAGGAAACTAAAATGTATGTAATGGAGCAGGATAGAGGTCTCCAGGACAAGACAGTGGCTGCCTTATCAGTTCTGAACTTAAGAAATGGCCCTCACGCCCAGACTGTAAAGCTAAAGAAAACATTTTGTGGAAGTGAAGAGCGTGCCTTAGATTTAAACCCAAAGCAGACTTGTCATAGCCTACAGGTTTAACTGTGATGAAACTGCACTCAGATTTTCGTCCCACTAACATTCCCGACCGGTATGAATGGGCTTTCTGAGTGCAGTCTTCCATTCCCTTGCAATGGTGTCTCCCTTTTAAATGACAGAAAAACACTAACACAGAAAAACACATTATTTGTTTGAGAAAATTTTAATCCTGAAACACAATTTATAGTAATGTTCTCTGAGATTTAGTAAATACAGTTTCTCAAATGAAATATATCTATTATTTATGATTAGTGAATTTTTCAGAGACTGACAGTATAATTCTCCAATGTGAGTCAACATTTCTTTAAAAGTATTAGAAACTGAACCATAGGAATAATAGTTTGATTGCATTGAATACTATTATTCTCTGGGCTCTTTTCTTAACTATTATTGATTATTAACTCACCAAGGAACTATAAAACCTGGATAAAGCAGAAAACTTGAGTATTCTCATTTAATAGATAAAGAAACAAATGAATTATCTAATATTACACTGAGTTCTGTGATGCAGCCAACATTCAAACCAACATCTATGCTCTTAACAATACTGGTCTGCCTGTGATACTTTAAAAGTAATTCCTTACTTTTTGTCTTCGAGATGCGATTACATATTTACAGCAGCTGTTAATTTTCTTTTTTAAAAATGTTTCAGTGGAATGGCTGTACTTTTCCTCTTCTTTTAATTTATGACCCCACTGTTCTTTTTTTTTTTAAATTGGACATGATTTTTGAATTATAGTATTTTCCTGCCCCAAAAAGGAAGTCGTGCAATGGTCTATCAGGAAAACAAATTCATATTCACATTATTTCAATTTTTGTAAGGCAGTTACCTCATTTGATTATAGAATTTTGAAGATTGTATGTTCAGAATTTTGTGCTGAAGAATGAAAAGAAAAAACCAAGTCTTTGCCATCTCAGTCAACTTGGTTCTTTCTCTTTATAGCACTCACTTCAGTACATCTGAGTTTTAAGAGTTTCTGACTGATTCCAACAGATTTGTAATAGGGACCCTTGCATTTTTCCTCCTCCCTACGTAGATTAACAACTTCTGGTAGACAAGCAGGAAGAAAATGTTGTTTGTGAAATTGCATGCAGGTTTGTCGATGAGGGGAAGAAAAGCTGATCTTAGAGCTAAAACTGGCAAGTGACTGTGGTTTCCCCAAAATAGAAGAACTTTCCATCAACAACCACAATGAGCAAGTGTCTAGGCAGTCTACCTTGGAAGATGGGTGTGAGATAGAGCTAAATTTCTTTCAGTAATAACCTAACTATAGAGACAGCTTTAGTAGCATATTTTTTAAACATTAAATTGTGCAAGTCATCTAAGAACACAATCCAATAAAAGCCATGCATGTTATTATTACAGTGTTCCCTTCTAAGAAGTCAAGAGGTAATGTGCAAAGGGAAAACATATGTACCTACTATAATGCTATGAATGTAATAAGGTGTTGCAAATATTTCCAATTTTCAATAGCTAGATTATTGCTTAGTTTATCTGATGCTTTTACTATTTAAGTTAGGCAGACAATAGCTTTAGCGAGCATAGAAGTATATAATGACTTTTCAGGAAAAACAGGGTTTTTCTTTTCCTCTTAAGCTAATCTACAGTTACTTTACTTAGCAACTACAAAACAAAGTTTCCTTCATTTGCTCCATTTGATGGATTGGAAAACATTTTAACCCACCATTCCATCTTCTACTCCTGCCTGTTCCAAATTGTTGTTGGCACTTTTGTTACCATGTCATATGAACTAGCCTTTCAGGAAGATTACATGGAGAGAACTATAAGTGGATATGTTTTGTTACAGTTGGTGCACTGTGATATTCTGTTCATGTTCTTCTGAGTCTTCTTAGAGTGATAGGACGTTTAGACTATGTAGCTGCCATGGCAGGGAAGCTCTTGTCCACTGTGGTTTTAAATAGCCTTGATCAATTCCTGATGGTAGAGTATTCTCATTTACATCTAGAGGATGGGGTGCCACTCAGCTGACCTTCATCTCCCTCTTGTCCTCAGGAGTTGCAATACACTCTTGGAAAATGAGAGAATGGGTCAGCCAGCATTACACATAATGAGAGAGAGGTGATATCCCATCTGTGGCACATCACTGGGATTTGTTGGCTTTTGGAAATTTCATTTTGTAGCACAGTCATTTCTAAGAGTGGAGGCTTTTTATTAACTTAGCAGGCATGTGATAAGATTGTGGGGGTTCGAGTGTGTGTGTAGCAGTCATGGTGGTTTCTGTGAGACATCTGCAGTCAGCTCATTAAGATGGGAAAGGATAAACAAATTCTACAGTAGAAGCACATGGGAACCTTTGGGATGTTTACATGTATTTTAATCTCTTTTTTTCATCATTTAAATTCACTTTTTCAACACTATCATTCTTCCCAGGGCTCCAAACAAACATTGAGAAACAGAATTTAGGAACCTTGACCATGTGTCATCTGACTACATGAAACTCCTAAGTCCAACTTAGTGACAGGAGCTGGAATAGGAAAGACAGATCGTGCCTGCCTCAGGGGAGAACTACTCAGGGCCATGTCAAAGGAAAATCAAATTAAGGAAAGAAAATTAAGTTTCTCATTAAGCAGCTACCCAAAAAAAAGGACCTATACAGATGAATTCTATCAATAAGGGTTGTAGTTTGGGTAATTTCTCTAAGGTAAAAGAACATCACTTGCAAAGTACTAAAGCCAAAGGCTAAAGACAATATTTCGGTTGTAGCTTTCTAAACTTGAAACATTACCCTGATCCTCAAACACTTGTTTAACCCAGGAGTTACTACTAAGAATGAATGAAACCTTTTTAAAGAAAAGAATGAGATCAAAAATAAATGTTTAGTACATATAGTCAATAGCCATATAATTCTAAGTGACTGTATGCCATGTATGTGAATGTATGTACTTTTCTCAAAATGCTTTAGTAATTTTAAAGATGGTATTACTGTTAGTTCTAGAAAAAATTATCCAATAGGTTGCTGTGAAATTAATGTGACTACATTCAAATTTCAGACAGCTCAAGAAATATTCTTTTAAGGTATCAAGCATTTTTATGGATACATAGATGGTTCCTGACGTTCAATAAAATGAAATGACTTTCAGATATTTTTCAAATATAAAAATGTGTTTTATAATGCTCAGACTTACCTCCTCAAAATTAAAAAGCTGCAACTTTCAGAAACACTACAATCCTGGTTTCCAATGTCTGTCAGGGATCAACTCTACTCCTTTCAAACTACCTGCATGGTGAAGATGAGCCTGCTCAGGGAAAAAGCAGGCACACTTATTTCCTACTGGCCTGCCTTTGGGTGAAGCTTTGGGCGCTTGCCTCAGATGGGCACCACTCTGTACCACATTTGCTAGCTGCCTCCTGCTCTGCAAGCTCCTCAAAAGGGCTGTGAATGCCTTTCTGAAAAGGTTGAACAGTTCTTACCTCCACCAGGAGCTGGGGGACTGGCTGCCAGTCCAACTGGGATCTGTACAGGTGAGACTCAAATGCCTCACGAGCGTCCCAGACCAAGGGTCTGTGTCCCTCAGCATTCCACAGAGCCGTGAGAGCAACCCCCAGGGTACACTGACTCGCCATGTGTCACTTTGATATAATTTCTCCACCATTGCATAGAAACTAAAAGTTAGTAAAACTGCACAGCAATTTGAGGTCACACTGAAGAACTGTTGAAGTATAGCAGCTGCCCACCGCAAGATCTCTGCTGAGGAAAGGAAAATTCATCTCAGTCTCTCACCTCAAATCACAGTTTCCATTCTGCCCTAGGTGGTAACTTTAGTTCCACACTCTGCGTTTCCAAATGAAATTGCTGGGTCTCATAGAGAGGATCTTTGATTGACAGGAAATCTCACCTGTACTGTGGTTGATAAGCCCCCTCTCCTACTAGTAACTCAACCCCAGTACGCACAGAGGCCCCCAGATGCAACTCTGGAAAACCGCTGTGTGCACAGTTCCCTTCTGCAGACCCACCACCATAGCCTCTCACTGGATTTGTTAGTTCCCGAGTGTCAGATGAGCACCATTAACCACGATAATGCTTAACACTTACCCACTTCCTACTGTGTATCAGGCCCATTCTAAGAGCTTCTTTCCTTTATCTTATTTAACCTTCATGAGAACAAGATGAGGTGCACTTCCCAGGAATACTCTCTGATAAGAAAGCTGAGGTACACAGCAGTGAAGTATTCTGCTTATCTATGGCAAATCTTGTAATAACATAGATACCTTTAGCCATGTTATTTGCTGATGCTTATATTATATGCTGATATTTATTTTATAATTTACCTACCAGACTTATTTGGAGGACGGGAATAATAGTGTCTGTAGAGTGATAGAGGTAGATCATTAGGAGCAAAGCAGAGAAGTCATGTAAGGCAGCATTAGAAAAACTCAAGGCCATAAAGAAATCCATGTCCATTTTTTAAATAATACCGTATCATCAAGAGAAGTTAGCTTTAATTATAGTATCTACAAGGTAAGGAATAAATTAATACATCTTAGAAAAATTTCAACCTAAGGGGTAAAAATTAAGGAAAACAATAAGCTGCTTACACAGATAGGAAATCAGAAGGAATTCTCTTTATATCTAGTGCCAGGCTTTTATATGCAAATTGCTGTAACACAATATGCTTCTGGGGAGAAAAGCAGTTTATCACTCATGAAGACTTTTACTAAAATTGGAAATAAGAAGCTCACAAGGAGATCTTGTTCTTGTTTTGCTTGGCCTTTGGTTTGTCTTCTGCTTTCCTATGCCTTCTCCCTTTCAACAACTCAAGAATAACTAAAGATATATGAATAAACACAATGAATTACCATATACCAATGTATGTGGAGAAAACAGCACTCCTAAGATACGTGTACTGAAAAGTTCTCTCTTAAAGTGGATGCAGCTTTCTTCTGGAAGTTCTCCATAGAACTTTACTCTCTGGGCAAGCTATGTCGTATTCTTTTGTGCAACATCCCCAATTTTAAAGCCTATTCCCAAAAGTCTGTTTTTCTAAGTCAGAGCTGTCGTCATTGTCCCTAAGGCATGTATCATAGCAACAGCAACAGCTGAAGGGCTGTGTTCTGGTTTATTCCAAAAACCAAGCTCAATAGCTTTTTAGTTTTGACGTCATACCAAAAAAATGTACCTCTCTGAAGTTCCCCAGTGGTCCTTTTTTCTTCATCTTCACTCCTATCAAATTCAAACTCTAAAATATCAGCCTCTATGATTTTTTAAACTTTTATTATAGTATTTTAGTACTGCACCATAGTTACTTTATTTGCAGGTCTTTAATAATTAAGACTGGCAATTAGACATACAATCAAAGTGAACCAGACAAATAAATATTCACTTGATCCCAAATTTTTTGATCTAGTGAAGAAATCAGACGATGTACATTACTTCAATGACAGTGTATCACATTATAATAAGGACAAGGAGAGGTGCAGCTGTGGTGAGGACCTAGTGCAGGAAGCAATCAAAAAAAGACTTCTCTGGAGGCATGAGCTTGAAGTTCATCATGTATAGACATGGAAGAATTTTGACTAAGATGTAGGCAATGGAGCTGAATGGGAGGTGGAAGAAAACAGGATTCAGGAAAAGCAGCATCATTTCCAAGGTCAGGGAAATAAAGCATAAGTAAATAAAGCATGGTATGGTAAGAGATAGAATTAGATCTATAACCGTTGGAGAAATGAGATTGGAAAGAAGAGCAAGGGTATCAGGAAGATGTCGGACACTTAAGGATTTCATACTTTTTCCTTGGAAAGATTTTAGGTGAGGACTAATGACATTTGTCTTGGGTTTAGAAAGATCATTTTATCTGAAGTAGTACACTTAAATTAAAGGGAATAAATATTTTGAAGTCAGAGACAAGATTAGAAAGGCTGCTACAGTTGTTCAGGCCATTTGTGGGATTGTAGGGGATGACTAGAGAAAGAAATAGATGTTTCCAATAAACTTTTAGATAATATTGAACCCAAAATTATTTAGGCCAATCATAATGATCAAGCAGGGTCTTCCTTTCTTATTCATACATTTATTCATTGAATAATTATTAATTGCATATATATGCAGTAAATTGCATGTATACTAAGGTCCAAAAAAGATTTCCTAAAACTCATTATAGTTTACATATTTATTTATTTATTTATTTATTCATTAATTCATTCATTTGTTCATTTTTGGCATTTTTAATGCAGTTGCTATGTGAGTTGCTGGTGGGGGAGAGGAGTGCAACATTCTTGCAAGAAACTGAAAGTTCCCAAAGTTAATTAACCTAGAAGATAAGTAAAGATAAGTAACTGTCAGCATGTGTAAGAACTGAGCCCATTGGAACTCTGAGTTGCAGACCATATCAGTTTCTCTCTAGGTTAAATTAGACACACTTCCCAGAACTAGTGAAAACTCAAAGTTCTCGCCACGCAGTCCATGAGATTCCCTTTCTTATTTTAGTCATTCTTGACTTTGACAATGTCAGTGGGTACTATAATTCCCCTTAGCCAATGTATGATAGAAACACATTCTGAATCAAACTATATTTTATCCCTAGGAGTGCATGTAAAATTTAATGATATCCTTCATACAAATAAACAGCAGAAACTTGTGTGCAGTCCTTTTGGAAGACAAAAGGATCCACCCTTCCTACAGCAGCCTTGTAAATAAATAATGGAGATGATTTGCTCTCATTTCTTACCCCCAGTGCTTCCAGATGTACTCTTTCTGGTGAGTTAAACAGGCCTGGTCTTGTGACCTCAGCCTGGACAGTATCAGTGGCGGTACTTATGTTTATGGCTCCTGGTACCCATAAACCCCTTAAGTAAAGGCCATGTTGATTATTCAGTGCTCTTCGTCTCTACCTTCTTACTGGCACACAATGTAGCATCAAGTTGGAGAGATCTGGATCTGTGAGAAGTTTTATAGCTTTTGTTTTGCTACACTTGAAAATTCAAACATGATATTAGCAAATTTTCTCTCACACTACCCTTCATTTTTCTCAAATTCCCAAATTTGTGTATATTGTACCTGTATAAAATGATCATACTATTTCTGCTATGACTTTTCAATATGATTTCTGTGAGTCTTGATAATCCCATCATTGTTGATTTGTTGAAGTAGTCATAGTCATACTCTTCGTTATTTCTGTAATACTTTGTGACTCTATTATAGCTTATCATCTTCATATGTTCCTGTTTGTTGGCAACAAATTCTCTGGAGTAAAAATTGCCTTGTTTTTATGCACCTAGCATCTAGTACTATACCTGTGTACAAAAAGCATGCAATTAATTTTATTCAGTTAATAAATATGTAAATGAAGGGAGGAAGACACTGTGTGATCAGTATGATTGGCCTAATATTTTAGGTTCATTTTATTTAAAATTCTCAAAATACCCACACACAGAATGTAGATGAAAGTGAGTTAAAACATTTGATCAACTTACAGAAGCATTCACAAAATTCATAAAATATCTAGGAGTAAATCTAGAGACAGATGTACAAGATGACTTTATAGAAAACTACAAAAATTAAGCAATAAAAATAAAAGAAGATTTAAACAAATGAGATATACCATATTCAAGAATTGGAGGGCTTCACATTTTTAAATTCTCAGTTATTCTAAATTAAACCACAAGTTCAATATAATACCAAGAAAAATACCTTTGGTATTTAATGGAAATGGCTAAGCTAACTCTAAAACATTTTTGAAAGTCCCAAAAACCAAAAACAGTACTTGATAAAGATTCCTGTAAGAAGTCAATGCTGGGATGTGGGAGTAGGTCAGTGTTAAAGCATATTTCTAGTATGCACAAAACCCTGGGTTTGAATCTCAGCACAGCAAAATAAATAAATGAATTACACTATCATATTTAAGACAGTGTGATATTGGCTCAAGGATAAATAAAAAATGAGTAAAAAAGAACAAAAATAGAAATTGACCAACAACAAAAATGACACTGCAGTGCAGCAAGAAAGATAATTTTTTATATGAATGGAGTGTGGTCAGATAAACATCTACATGGAAAATGGTGAATCATAAGCCCCTTCCTAACCTCCAGTGATCCACAGAAACCAGTTTTAGATGTTTAGAAGATCTAAATGTGAAGATAAAATAATAATAATAAAACCATTTTAAAATATTAAAAATTCTTCATGACCTGTCAAGTGAAGATTACTTAAGAAATACAGTAACCATGAGATAAAAAGTTAGAAATTAACCTTCCTTGTTAAAGTTGAAAATTCATATTACTCAGAATATGATTAAAGACTGAAAGGGAGATACATAAACTGGCAGAAAATTTTTGTTACACATACATTCAACAAAGAATATTTGATTTGCAGAATTTGTGAAAATGATCATAAAAAGAATGAATTCATCCTATTTGCAAGGAAATGGACAGAGCTTGAGATCACAAGGTTAAAGTGAAATGAATCAGGCAAGAAAATTAATTATTAAAAAAAGAAAATTAATTGTTGCATGGTTTCTTGTATAAGAAAGCTAAGTTATAAATAAATTAAAGAGTAAGATAAAGGCAGAAGTTATAGAGTTTTGGAAGGGGAAGGAAGAGTGGGTAGAGGACAAAGTGGATGGAAAATTATCAAAATATGATTTAGCCATATGTCAATAGTCAAAAATGAATGTGAATATTATGTATTACATTCATGTCAATAACAAAAGAAAGGCCTTTTGCCCTGGTAAGTGGCTGTGGTCTGGCAAGCCACGGCCACCCCAGAGTGAGAACCAGCAGTGTTCCTTGAGACGGGTGCCATGTTGGAACTTAGGGCGCTGGGAAACCGAGCAACCAACTCACCGCCGTGGTAAGCAGCTGTCAGTCTACAGGAGTGCAGGCTGATAATCAAACATCACCCCCTGCACCTTTAGCAAGTGGGACCCAGAGATCTGAGCATCTCTTGGGAGGTTGACCATATGTAATCAACAAATAAGGGGGATTTCCTTCTACCATCTCTTTGAAGGCAAATATTTTTTCTCACTGTTTTGCTTTGTCCTGATTAATGGTATTGCTCCATTCAATATTCTGTTTTGATAAGTTCTATAACACTCTGTATTTCCCTTGATTTTGTTATACCTGATTGAAAGAACAACTATTGTGAAGATAACAAGATATACTATGGTACCTATTACTGTTATCCCAGTAACTTGCTGTGAAGTTCTGTACCAATTTCACTACATTGTCTCAATTGGCTTTATTCCATCCTGTTCCACTGTATTTTACTACTTTCAAATTAATTTAAAAAATTTTTTAAAAATTAAAATAACAAAAGAAAAATATTTGCAAGACAATAAGAAAATAGCAGGCAATAAAATTTAGAAAATGGTATGAAGCCTTGAACATATGTTTCACAAATGAGAATATCCAAGTGACTAATAAGCATATGAAGGATATTTTAATAATCATCAGGAAATGTTGATTAAGCAATAGAGATATACCATTTCCATACTTTGGAGAATGGCCAGCAAGAAAAAAGTAACAACATATGTAGTAAGACCAGAAGACAAGTGGAAATCTCATCTACCGCTCCTGGCCACACAAGTCAGTTCAATTAATTTAGAAAACTGTCAATGTCTACTAATTGACAATAGTCATTAATGTCTAAAGCTGAATGTACCCATATCTAATGATGTAGCACTTATACTATAGAAATGTAGCACTTATACCCATAGAAATGCTGGTATGGATTTAATTGTGCTCTATCTCCTAAATTCACATATTGAAGTCTTAACTAATTCAGTAGAACTAGTCTTATGCATGTTAAAAGGAAGAAGAGACCCAAGAACGATGTACACAGAGGAAGGGCCTGTGAGGACACAGTGAGAAGACAGCAATCCTCAAGCGGAGAGAGACCTTGGAGAAACCAAACTAATGCCCTCTTAAGGAAGGACTTCCAACCTCCAGAACTCTGTCATGATCAACTTCAGTTCAGATACTATGTCTTTGCCATTTTACTATGGCTCTCTTAGTAGACTAGTACACATGAACTCAGATGTTTATAAAAACAAACAAAATTCTCAAGATTATTTCCAGCAACATTACTAAGAATATCCATAACTTTATAAAATTATATAAATTGTGGTAGTAATTTATAGTAAAATTGAGTGAAAATCATTAGACTGTGCCTAGACACAATATTGTAAATGAGAAACATAAACATAATGTTCAGCAAAAGAAACCAAGTATGAAAGAACACTTGTACTCATGTAAAATAGGGATGAAGCAAGCAATATATACTTGTGGTATTGAAAATTGGGAGAATTGGGCCAAGGGGACAAGAAGGCTTTCCAAGATGCTGATAGGATTCTGGTTCTCAGTTTCAGTGAATGCTTGTCAAATGCATGTCTCTTCTATGAGAAGTCGTTGAACTATACCATCACTTATGTATTTTTTGCATGTATTGCTTAATAACAGCAAGCAGGTGGTAAATCTGGGATTCAAATTCAGGTTTTCTGCCTACAAATATCTTGATTTTACAAATGGCTTCATATTTTGATCATGTTGGTTAGTTCAGATACCCATGTGTATTTCTCTTTGGTAATTTATGCCAACAGCTCATGTAATTAAAAGATCTAAAATGTTTGCTACAACTAAGCAGTTCACTGTAATAAAGTTTTATTCACTAAATTACCTTCTCTCCTTTTCTTCCTTTTTAAGATCATTTTCCCCCTAGTGTAGAAAGATACTTGCTGTCTAGCAAGTGTCTTTCACATTCACTGTTTTCTCCCATAAATCTCAGACATAGTCATATTTTGCCACTTGCAAAACTCCCTGCATGCGTAGGCTGATTGCTTCCCATGCTGACTCGTCTTGGGAATATTGCAAAACTCATGGCTTTAAAAGTTCTCAGGAACTATTTCAACTCTAGTTCCCCAAACACACTCAGATTCTAATGCATGACACAACATTATATGTGGATTTTCTCTTCTGACTTTTAACTTGCAACTTTCTATATAAATCCCCCAACTATTTATCCTTTCACCTAATAATTTTCATGTTGCTGTAATCCTTTGTTTTTCTCCCATGATAGTCATCTGAGAAATGTCTCTCAAGTGTGGCACACAAACCAAATAAGAGCCCTCATGCCCAAAGATAATTCCAGGTACTCATCTAAAACAAATTAAAATTTGATACTGTAATATTTTACAAATCAAAGACTGTAATATTTCTTCATTGACAACAGTTTAGTTGGCATTTTATCAATGTCTAAATGCACATCATTTTATGATTACAATAATTTCATTTTGAAGAAAATATAATTAAAGAAATGGAACTGAAATGCTTAGTAAGTTAAAATATTATATAATTGTCATCACCCCTCCCCATTTACTCTCATACCATCCAGCTTTTTCCAGTTCTTTGTTTGAAAGAAAAATTCAAACCTCAACATTTATTGTCAGTTTACTTCCTATTTTCTTCTTGGTCTTTGGGTGTCAATAGCCATACTCACTTTTCTGACACATTCTTTTTTAAAAAAATGTTTTACTTTAAAGAAGATAAAATCAATCTAAACAAACCAGTGTAAGAGATACAGGACTTTAAAAGATTATGAAATCAACAAGAGTCACCATAATGCCTTCTGATGTCTTCAAAATAGCTGCAGATAATTGCAGACATAGTAAAAATCAAACAGAACAGAATATAATAAAAACAATAATAACAAAACAATGAATGCAATAGAGTATTTCAAAAGAAGCCAATAGTAAATCCAAAATTGCTAACATAATATTTCTTGCTATCTTTGAAATAGCTGCTCCTGCCATCAGATTTGACATAATCAAACAAAACAAAAGAGAATAAACCCAACTCAATAAAACAATGGACATGATATAGGACCACAAAACAAGACCATAGGAATCAAGAGTGGCTGTGGTCCTCAGAAGATCTCCCTAGATGCCACACCGCATACTGATATCCTCTGAACCTATGATCAGACCACTGGCCCGAGCCCTGCAATGTTAGTGAAACACCAAAGCACCACAGGCGTTCAATTACATTTCACCTCAATAGCTATCATCACAACCCGTGTTTCTCTGGATAAGCCTGTGTCTTGCGAGTGGGGGTGGTACTTCTTGTTTGCCAGCCCATGTGCCAGAAGAGGATGGGGTCTGGCCATTCCCAGTCCAGCAGCGGCCCACCTTCTTAAAGAAGATACTCATTTGTACCTCTTCTCGTTCAGCTTGTACACATCCAGCTTCCTGCTCCTCTCTCCAAACGCTACTGAAGTCACCTTGTTCCTGCTGATCAGAGAAGTGCAAATACTCATTTGCCTCAACTTGATTTTTGGAAAAGCAATTGCCAAAGAACTGACAAAGAGCTAAATATAAAACTTTTTCAAATTGTTTGAAATTTTAAAAGACACAGCTTTTCTTTTTGCCAAAGAATGCCACCACAACTGTATATCATGGTAAAAAAATAAAATGCAATGCCAAATTTTAAGAAAAACTATTAAAATATAACTGGACCAAGCATTTTGAAGCTCTGGATGGGGTACCTTACACTTGACCATGATGGGTTCAACTACTGCTCTTTTATTTCTAGTCTAAACTAAAATAAATTCTAAGTCACACTTTCAAAATTTTGTCTCTTAAATTATTCTTCCCATTCCCAATCCTTGCCTCCTTTCTTTTGATTCTTCTTGCCACAAATATCCTTAATGAATTTATTATATTGTTTTTCTTTATCATTAGATCACCAGATATTCATTCTCCTAGTAAGTGGTCAGATATTTATTAGGGCTGGGGATTTAGCTCAGCGGCGTAAGTGCCTGCTTTACGAGTGCAAGGTCGTGAGTTTGATTCCCGGTACCAAAAACAAAAAACAACAAAAAAAAGAAAATCCAGATATTGTAATACCCTGTATTGGGCATTATTTTAAGTATGAATGCTACAGATTTGAATGAGAACACTTAAAGCGTCATATTAATAAATATATAGCACAGTATAGAAAGGTAATTTTTTTATCTTTTTTTTTATTTAAAAGAGAATAAAACAAAAGGGGGTAGTACAGAGCAGTTCAGAAGAGGACAACATAGGCAACACAGTACTTTACATTAAGTCAACTGGACATAGAAAGGTAATTTATTGCCAACAATGAACTATCTTTAAAAAAACAAAAAAAATCCAATTTACAATGGTATCAAAAAGAATAAAATAGAAAAATATCTAACCAAGACGGTTAAAGACTTGGACATTGAAAACTATGAAATACTGATGAAGTAAATTAAAACTGACAAAAATAAAGTCATTCTGTGTTCAAAAATTGAAGTGATTGATATTGCTATTGTTACAATCCAAAGCAAACTATAAATTTAGTGCAATTGCTGTCAAAATTCCAAAGTTATTTTTATAGAAATAGAAGAAAGATACTGAAATTCATATGGAGCCACAATCAATCCAAACAGACAAAATAATCCTGAACTAGAACAAAGTTGGCAGCATCATATTTCCATATGTAACGTACGACTGTAATTAAAATGCTATGGCACAGGTATTAAACCAGACAGATAGACAATGGAACAGAATACAGAGCACAAAAATACACTCACATATATAGAGTCAGCTGATCTTCCCCAAGCGTGCCAAAAATACACACTACAGAAAAGATAGCCTGCTCCATAAATGGTGTTGGGAAATCAGAATATTGTGATACAGAAGAATGAAACTGGACTCTTCTCTTTCACTGTATCTAAAAAGTAGCTCAAAATAGATGCAAGATTTGAGTGTAAGATCTGCACCATAAAACTCCTGGAAAAAAAATGTGGGAGGACAACTTCTTGATTTAGATCTTGGTAAAGATGACAAAAGCAAAAATAATTAAGTGGAGTTGTATTAGATTAAAACAAACAAACACGTCCACAAAGCAAACACCACAGTGAAAAAGCCATGTACAGAATAGTAGAAAGTATTTTCAAAACACATGACTGATGAAGGGTTAATGTTCAAGATACGTAAGGAACTCCTCAAACCCGGGAGCAAAAAGACCAAAATTGTTGTCCTTCTACTACATCAATAGAAAGTTGCTTAGCTGATTCCTACTACTGGGAACCAGCCACACAACCACAATTGACCCAGACTCATGGTAAAAAGCTTTTAAGTAAAAGTCCTCATGGACTCAGAAAATGACACCAAGGCACTGAAATATTCTGGAATATGTCTTATGTTTAATATTCTTTATTTTCAGGAGTCTAGAATTTATATTTTTCATGCTTGAAACTACATGTGCTCTGTAAGTATAAGTTCACATAAAATACAATTTCTTTACTACTGAATTGACAAAGTTATAAATAAATATAACCTTCTTCATCAAATAAAATAAGTTGCACAAACCCACTAAAAAATAGAGACATCAGTTCAGGAAAAGTCTGGGAATTTTACATCTATCTATAGCTTGGAAAGGCGAGTGGGAATATTAGAGCAACATTCCAATCAATTCTGAAAGGGCAAAAGCAAACAGACTTTTTTCCCCAAACATGTCTCTTATTTGTTTACAGCACCAGATATGTGCAGGCTTCTTGTGGTGGTGGAATGCAGCTGACCTTGTAGAAACATGGCTGGCTATTCAATTGCAGTTTGAAGATGTTAAAATTTTCCCAAGCAAATATCCCAAATCTGTCACAGCACAGTGTACACGGAGTACAGCAAGGGCACTAGGTTAAAGCAGAGTCAAGCTCTAGAAAACAGGGTGGTAGTTTTCCGTCATAAGCACATTATTCCTACTGAATAGAATGAAAACAGAGGAGGCAGGGAAGGCTTTGAAAAAAAAGATAAAGGTTCCTCATGACTTTCCTTGTGAACAGGGGCCTCGGATCAGCCTTCATAGACATCAGAGAGATTCACGTTACCCAGTGTGATAAATAATGAAACACAATGCATAATTGTCAGTCAGTTCTTAGAATCTACTCAGACCCAAGATACCATGCAGAATGCATTACCTCAGGCTCCAAAGGGTCACGAGGAAGGTAACCAAGTATCTGGGATGAGTAAATAGACATTATTGTCCCAACCCTTGTCATTATAACAACCCTCTAGAAATACTGGAATTCCATTTCGCTCAGCTGCTTTCTTAGTCCATTGGGAAAGAACAAATGGCCTTTGCAAACAGCAATCCTTAGCATGTAAGCTTAGCTTCTAACCTTACAACTCTACCATAAGTCTAGCTACAGAATTAATTTTTGAGATACTTTTATTCTCACCCCTAAAAAGTCTTGCTATATAAAAAATGCTTAATTAAATTTAATAAGGTGCAACAGTGGGACAGAAGATTCACTTATGTTTTCATTACATAACAATAGAGACTCTAGAACTATGGAGCTGAAATGAAATTCTCCTATTTTAGGCACCAGTGGGATCTCTCTCCACAATAAAAAGGCCCGAAGTAACTATCATCCAAATTGTGGAAAGGTGATAGGAAGCCGCCCTCCTATTACTCCAGCTCACTTGTCCAGCACTAAGAGCAATGTGGGAACTGAACAAGACTGTCATTTCCCAAACCGCCTAAAGAGCAGTATTTATTTTTGCCTGTATAAAGTCTGTATAAAGCACTAGGACGTCATCAGCTCAGGAAGCAGAAAACATGAGTATGGTCTGACACCAATGACCATTTGACTGTGTGAACTAATTACTCATTTAAATTCTGCACTTCCTCCCATCCTGTAGCATGCATTACCTTTATTGCCTTTATAGAACTGAATTCAAGAGAATTAATTTTCTTTTTAATTTGCTAACTATCATTAAATGTAAACTATATCAGCATACAAAACTTATCTGTGTTGCCTAACCTTCTACTTCCCAGGAGCTAATGCTTACACAAAACAAAAACTAAGTAAATAGGTGTTGAAAAGGTAGATGAATGAATGAAGGTTTTGTTTGTCTGTTTGTTTGTTTGTTTGTTTTGTGGTGCTGGGGATCAAAGCCAGGGTTTTGTGCATGGTAGACAAGAACTTTACAACTCAGCTATATTCCAAGCCCAAGTCAGTGAGTTTTAAAATTCATTTTCCTCAACTGGAAGAATTTTTAAAAATACTATGTACTTCACAAAATGTCTTAATATGAAATTAGATCCTATTTTGAAGTATTTTATTAAGTAAACATAGAATAAAAATTAGCAGATATTACTATTTACTCAGTGTAAAAGTTTTCTAATTCCAGCAAAATAATGACTCTTTCTTTATAGTTAAGAGGATAAATATGCCGACTGTTGTTTAATATAACACAGTTATCAAACATAGGCTTCTAACATATAAACTCATCTTCACATTTAAAAAATAGATCATTTTATAATAATGTGAAAATATATGGAAGAAAATTCTATTTAATTTTTGTTTTCATAATATAGCTGGCAATGTATAGTATATCAATTATAAGGCAAATTTATTTGAGTTCAGATACAATTCTTCATGAGTTTAGGAAATGAACATTCATGGTACACTGTCTTTTTGCTTCACTTTTATATAAAACATGTACTTGAATGACTTTGTTGTTGGAACATCACAAGTCAGGCTGAGAGGAAGCATCTGAGGTGAAATAAAGAGAAATGTATACTCTAGGTAGCATCAGCTCACTTAAAAAGTGACACAGTTCAGATTGCAGAGTATTCACCTAGCTCTGGAGAAAAGTAAATATCAAAGCAGATGGTAAATGTGAGTAAGGACAGCAAAGCAAGGTTAACAAACCAATAATACTAAAAAAAACTAGCCTTTCAGAAGAGAAATTAAAATATAAGTGCATAAAAAGAAAGCTGGGCATAGTGGCACACACTTGTGATCTCGGCACTCTGGAAGGCTGAACAAGGAGAGTCACAAGTCAGAGCCTATCCTGCATACTTAGTGACTTAGGAAGATCTTGTCTCAAAATACATCAACTAGGAGTAAGTCAAGCTTCAAGAAACATCTAATTGTATTTTCACTGGTTTAGCAATAAGTATTTTTATAGTAAGAAACGTAGTTGACTGCATGCAGATAGCAATTATGCAATGACTCAAAATGCCTAAACCACAATCTCAGTGATTCTCTTGATCTTTCGTTCACCACCATATGACAAATGTTATCTTTTTGGGGAAACTCAAGGTTTAAAGGATGAAGAATGATTATGCTCATGAATGAACACTCTTCACCCTTCCTCTTATATTAGCCAACACTGGGTCATGTGGCACTCCAAACTGCAAAACAGGCAGGAAAAATTATTAATGTGGCTTCTACAGAAAGGTAGAAAGGGGGAAGATGATTAATGAGAGCCTGTTAATTACTTTTCTGTCACTGCTGAGACAAAATACCCAACACCCAAGTTAAAGGAGGAAAAGATTATTTAGCTCACAGATTGTAAAAGTTTCAGTCCATCATCAGCTGGCTCCAAAGCAGAATGACAGGCAGAGAGGTGTCTCAGAGGAAAAGTAGTTCCTGGCAGGCAGAAAGTAGCAGAGCAACAGGGACAGCTACAGCTCTTTCTATCCCTCGTATCTCATCTAGGTTACTTAGGGTGTGTAGCACTGACATGCTTAATCAAAGCGCCCTTGATCCTACCATTGCACCATGAATCCATTCCAGCATCAAACATTCTAGATCCTGGCACTTTTTAAAAACCACTATCTATGACTACATGAGTCCTATGGGTACATCTCAACACAAGTTGTAACAGAAAGTTGGGCAAATTAATCTATATTTTCTTTCACATTTGTTTTTGCCATTTTGTAAAACATTTTTATTGTATTTCACTCAAAAATCATGAACAAATCCTCAGAGAGAGAGAGATTATGTTTCTCTTTTACATCAATTCACCCTTCTCTAGATTAATAATTACCTCAACAAATGTTATCATGAATGATTTGTACTTGGTTTGTTTCGTATTTTGTATGTTAAACTTTAAGTATTTTGTTGGCAAGGAAAAATCAGAATACGAACTAGGAATTTTTAGCCACAATTGTTCATAGATGGACTATTTAGAGGATTTCTTTAGTCTTAAATAACAAGACATGACATCTAAAAACTCTATGCTGTCCCTTTGGGAATTCAAGCTATTTATGATTCCATAACACTATCCCAATACATATATAGCTGCTGCTAGCTGTACAGATGTCACCATTTCAGCTAGACATTCTCAGAAGAAAACATAAATATGAGAGACAGAAAAACAATTTTACTGTTGCCATGACCCTGCCAGATCTATGCTTATCTGTGTTGAAAGGCCAATTGCGTAAAAGAAGTTCCAGATTTTATTTTTAGGAGACTATGAGAAAAAGCATCCAAAAGACGTCTATGGCACATTATTGCCATATTTTTATTTAAAATTAGCATTCTGTTGCTTGAGAGTTTAGTCATTTTGTGAACTTTGAACAATATTGTTTTGAGAAAGGTTGGATAGAATTATTCATATTCTGTGACTAAATCTGTTCAGATCAACTCAATTTTATTCAATAGGCATGTGGAGCCCTTACAATTTATTAGACATTATGGTAAATACAAGGTAGGGAAAAGTATAAAGAAGATTACGTTGAAGCAGAGAAACATGTGCATTCTGTGTTGGGATAGTATAGTCTGTACAACATGTCAGAAAGAGGCTGGGGATGGCATAGGACACATCTGTTATCCCAGCTACTCCTGGCAATCAGGGAGGAGAATTTCAATTTTAAGCCAATCTGTGCGATTTAGCTAGTCCCTGTCTAAAAATAAAATAAAAAGGAATGGAATTAGCTCAATAGTAGAGTTCTCATCTAGTATATCCAATGCCCTGTGTTCAATCTGCAGTACAGAAAGAAAATATAAAGCAAAATGCCTTGGGGAGCAAAGTAAGGAAGCACTACTGCAATGTCACCCAGATTAGCAAGACAAGGAATTGGTTATCCACAGAATGTCCCTCAGTCCTGAAGAATGAATCCCTACTAATCCTTATAAAAGTTGTCACAATCAAGAAATTTCATTATTTTCATCTTCTGATGTTTTTCTTTCCTTGTCATATATTCCAAAGACAATATTGTCAATACATTCAGTTTAAAAATCTGACAGTTCCTTATTGCTCTTACTCTTTATAAAAAAGATCTAGAAAATGTTTGGGAAAGGAAAATTTTAACTCTCCTGTTCTTCTTACTGTTGCTTAAGTTTCCAGATCCCCTAAAACAAATTAAACTGGTCAGATAATCTGTTTCATTTAATAAGAATTACACTTAATAAGGCTTCAGTTCTTCAATCATCCCTATCTCTTTTTTCCTCACACTTCACTGTTTTATTCTCCTATTGCAAGCTTTGATCATTCTGCCTATATAGGGACAACAGAACTCCTAAGCTTTTTATAACTACCTCAATAAATAATTCATGCAAGTGAAGCAAAAAGAAAAAGAAAATAGTAGATTTAACCTGACATTCACACTTACCCACAATACCTACCTTTTATGAAAACTAAGATCAAAGTATTTCTAACTCTTGTAGTTACTTCACACACTTATAGCTAATAATGTATTTTATGTATATAATATACAAATAGTAAGTGTGCTTATAAAGTATAAAAATATTGCAAATGCTACTGTCAAGTACCATCTTACCACAAATGTAGGCTCATAAGAACATCATGGGTTGTTCTTGTTACCTTATTCAGTGGATCTGGCATTGTGTAACCTATGGTCAAAGTCAAAATGAACATGAGGGGTAAATATTATGAATCAGTTCAAGACATCATAGCAGCCACAACAGCACAATTAAAGACAACAAAAAAAGAACTTCTGGGCCACCACTGGGGCACCTGTCTGCTACTAGTCAACACAGAGCAGGAGAAGCAGCCAGCCAAGTCCCTGAGTGCCTAGCAGCCATCACTGGAGGAGTCTCAGTGTAGCTACCCAGGTTCAAAGAAGCCCCACTGCCATTCCGGGAATGTAGGTTTGGAGAAACATAGGTGCCTGTCCCCTACATCAGGGACAGGTAACCAATTCAGGAGTCATCTGAGATCCCACATTTTCCAGAGAAACCCAGGAAAATGTAAAGATGAAGGAGCAAACTGCAATTTCAGAACTCCAGCCCACACAGAAGGTCAAGAGACATGCACATAGAAGAAACTGGGAGTTGAATACCTGAAATATCTGAAATGATAGCAACTGAAGTCAAGAAATAACTTCATGAGGCTGTAAAAGAAATCGAATCAGAAATAACATCTCAGGTAAAAGAAGAACTGACAACCATAATGAAAGAATTACGGAGCATATCTAAAGAAGACACAGATAAAACAAAAAGAGGAACATAGGAAAATGCTGGCCACCTTGAATGAACAATATAATAAGGGATTAGAATGCATGAAACAAATTCAAAGAGGTATCCAGGAAATTAAAAACTACACTGAAAGCTGGCAAAGCCACTTAAACAAGGCTGACGGTAGACTTTCAGATCTTACAGAGAGGATTGGAGCCAGTTACCATGAAAGGAAAGATCTCCTAAAATTAGTAAAGAACAAGGAAATAAGTCAACAGCTGTGAAACAATGTAAACAAAAATAATTTAAGATTGATAGGTGTCAGCAAAAAAGCAGGAGTCAACAAAAATGACATGAAAAGACTATTTACAGAAATAAGAGCAAAAAATTTCCTAAGCATGGGAGAATAACATGACATACAGATAACTGATTATGTAGAATACTAACTAGCTATACCAAAATAAATCTATACCCAGACATACAATAATGAGGATCCCAGAAGTTCAGCATAAGAGTAGAATACTAACAAGTGTTAAAGAAAAGAAACAGATGAACTATAAAGGAAAACCCATCAGAATCACAGAAGATTTCTGAACACAAACTATCAAGAAGAGCTTGGGTTGAACTATTTTATATCCCGAAAGAAAGGTATTTCCAACCCAGATTGATGTACGCTGAAAAACTATCTTTCAAAATGAATGGAGAAATAAGATACCTCTATGATAAAGAACAGCTGAAGAAATTCATGACCACCAAACCAACCCTACAAAGAATTCTAAAAGATACTGTAGAAAAAGACAAAAATGACCACAATTCCAAGAACAAGAACAAGAACAAGAACAAGAACAAGAACAAGAACAAGAACAAGAACAAAAGAACAAGAGCAGAAAGAAATCACCAAGCAGGGCAAGCATTTAAAAAGAGGTGGACAATAGAAAAAAAACAGCAGGAAAATACCATAACAAGACAAGTCAATATGTATCAGTCATAACCATTAATGTAAATGGCTGCAATTCACCAACAAAAAGAAACACACACAGAGAGGTTCAAGAAACAAAGTCCATCAATATGCTGTATACAGGCAACACATTTAACTGAAAAAGAAATGCACACACGAAAATTCAAAGGAGAGAAAACAATACTCTATGTGACAGAAACCCAGAAAAAAGCATGGGTAGCCTGGCCACCAACTGCAGAATGAACAAGAAAGATACGGTATTTTTATACAATGCAGCGCTACTCAGCTATAAAGAAGGAAAATCTGAAGTCTCTTCTAGGTAAATGGATGCAATTTGAGATTATTGCTCAAGGGTGAAATGGTTTGGCCTCCCATGGGTAAACATCGTGTTACCTCCCTAGCATAGAAAACTGGAGAAGTGAGTGGGATCTAAAATGTACAGCAGATATTGTGGAAGCGAGAAAATAATTAAAAACGGAAGGAGCAACTGGGATGGGGGAAAGGACAAAAGAAAGAAGGAATAGCACTGTATAGATGTGACAGATAATTATACTGCTAAGTGCTGTTAGCCCAACATAACAAAATGGTTTGTGCTTTCATTGTTTGATCATAGTTTCATGAATATATCCAGTAATCTGCACAACTACTTTGAAGACAACAATGTACAGCATATTAATCCCTGATTATTCTGTTTTAAAATTCTGTATCATTATTATCTTTATATCTAAGAGGACAATATGTAGCTCATCAGCTAGTGATTTCTTAGCGTTAGTATTTTCTTCCAAACTGTGTAATGCCTCTATCCATTTTTCTGTTTTGTCTTGGTTTTTTTTCTTTCTTTTTTTCTTTAAATAAAAAAAAAACTACTGTGATAAAAAGAGCATAGTACAAGCACAAAAACAGGCATGCAGATCAATGGAACAGAATAGAGGAAATAGAAACAACCCCAGGTACATTCAGTTATTTGATCTTTAACAAAGGAGCCCAAAACACACATTGGAGCAAAGAAAACCTCCTTAATGAATGGTGCTGGGATAACTGGATATCTATATGCTGAAGATTGAATCTAGACCCATACATCTCATCATATACTAAACTAAAATCAAAATGGATCAAAAATCTAAATGTTAAAACAAAAATGCTAATCTGCCAGAAGATAAAGTAGGTACAACTCTTGAAGACATAGGCATAGCTAAAGACTTTCTGAATAGAACCCCAGTGCTACAAGAAATAATCCCGAGAATCAACACCAGATTAAAAAGTTTCTACATAGCTAAAAAAAGAACCAGTAAGATGAAGAGATGATCTATAGAATGGGGGAAAATGTGCCAATTTATTTCTCAGCCAGAGCGCTAATATCTACAACATACAAAAAAAAAAAAAATAGACCCTGCCCCCAAATAAAAGGATCAGTCAAAAAATGGACTACTGAAATGAATAGATACTCCTTAGATGAGGTATAAATGACAAATGAACATGCAAAAAAATGTTCAACATTATTACTCATTAGAGAAATGAAAACTAAAACAACACTGAGATACCATCTTACTCCATAAAGAGTGGCTATCATCAAATAATAACAAACACTAATAAGCAACCTGGTGAAGGGGAGAGGAACCCTTCTACATTGCTGGTAAGAATGTAAACTAGTAAACCACCATGGAAGTCAGTGTGGACATTCCTCAAAACATTAAAATGAAAAATCATATCTGACCCCACTATTCCTCTTCTAAGTATCTTCCCAAAAGAGTAAAAATTGACATATTACAGGGATACATGAATATTCATGTTTATAACAGCACAACTTGTGAAAGCTATATCTTGGAAGCAACCTATGTGTCCATCAACAAATGAACTGATAAGGAAAATATGGCCTTTATATACAAGGAAGTACTATTCTGCTGTAAAAAGGATGAAATTACTTGTAGAGAAGTGGATACACCTTGAGACCATAATATTAAGTGAAGTAAATCACACACACATACATAAATGCTGCATGATTTCTCTTACTTGAGAAACACAAATTATAAATAAAGAGCAAAAAACACAATAGAAAATAAGGAGACATATCTTTTGCAAAACTGAGAGGGACAAAGAGATACAGGGAGTGGGAACAAGGAAAGGGGATGATAAAAGATAATTCAGATGTGTTATGTATAGTATATGTGCCAACTCCTCATGAGGAATGTAATCATTATATACTGCTAATATGTACAAACAACCTTTGTAAAATGTTTTTAAAAGAATATACAATACAAAAAATTAAATAACTAGAGCAGGGAAAAGTGCATATTGTAAAGCACGGGAACAAAATTGCTGTCATAGCATATATAATAAATTCAAATTAGATTAAAGACTTAAATGTAAAACTTAATACTCTATAAATAAAAGTTAATTCTCTAAGTACTCTATAATACTTTATATATACACTCTATAAAACTTAATACTCTATAACACTCATGAACAAAAATTTAGGAAAATATCTTCTTGTTAGTAACTGACTTATTAGTGATTTCTCAGATATGACACCAAAAGCATAAGCAACAGAAGCACAAGTAAAGAAGTACAATTATATTAAACTGAAAACTTCTATAGAACAAAAGAAACAAATAGCAAAATAAATGTGCAGTTGGCATAAAACAAAATACATGGCAAAGATATGTTCTTTGGTCACTTGTATTCAATATAATATTGGAAATGCTAGCCAAGGTCATTAAGGAAGAAAAATAGAAAAAGCATCAAAATTAATAATGAATTAATTTGGGAGAAAATATTTGTAAATCCTATATCTGCTAACATTCAAAATATGTAGAGAATTTATAAATCTCAATATCAAGAAAACAACCCAATTTTATAAAAGGCAAAGGAACTGAGCAACATTTCTCTAAAAAAAGACAAGCAAATGACCAACAGGTATTTCAATGGTTTGAAATGTGCCCAAATTCACTAATTGTCAGACAAAAGCAAGTTATTAACTCACACATCTTAACATGGTTACTATAAAGAAGGGAAAAGATAACACCATGGTTTGTATCTAGTATTCCCACAAAGCCTCATGAGCTCATAGGTGGGGCTTTTGGGAGGTTATAGGACCATGGTACTTATTAGTGCTTGGAGGACATGGGTCACAGGGGCACGGCTTGGAAGGATCGATATCCTTCCTTCCTCCTTCGACCACTGTCTACTTCTTGCCTGCCATGCCACGAGCAAGCTTCCTTTGCCACCCACTTTGCCCTACTGCCCTGCCTTGGAGTCAGCCAGCTATGGACTGAAACCTCTGTAAACTGTGAGTTTCCCTCTTCCAAAATCAACCTTTGCTACTTTAAGTTGTAGGTGTTGAGTATTATATCTCAGCCACAAGACAATAACTAAAACAGACAACAAATGTTGACAAGAACATAGAAAATTGGAACCTTTGTATCCCATGGGTGGAAATGTAAAATAGTGCAGCTACTTCAGAAAGCAGTATAGGGGATTCCTCCAAAAGTCAAAACTAGGACTTAGGACTACCACATATTCAGAAAAATACTGAAATTCAGGACCTTAAAGAGATATCTACTGTTCCATAGAGCCTTGTTTACGATAACCAAGATATTGAAATACCCCAGATATCTCCAACAGATTAAAGCATAAAGAAAATGTGCATACATATGCAATGGAATATTACTCAGCCTTTTAAAATCAAGAAAAATTTACCATTGATCACATCAGTGAATCTGAAAGACATTCTGCTAAGTGAAATAGGTCAATCACAGAAGCACAACTTCATGTACAAACAATCTAAAAGTCAAATATATAGAAGGTATAGTGGCACATACCTGTAATCCCAGCACTAGTGAGGCTGATGCAGGAAGATCACTGTGAGTTGAGACCAGACTAGGCCACATAATGATTTCAAGGCAGCCTGACCTACATAGTGAGACCCTATTTAAAAAAAGCAAAAATGATAACAAAAAACTGAAGTATAGAAATGGATAACAGAATGGTGGTTACCAGGGATTGTGAGAGAGGATCTTAAAGAGACCTATACTCTTCCATAGAACCTTGTTTATAATAACCAAGATATGGAAAAGTTTTTTTCCCTATGTACAAAGTTATAATTTACAAGGTGAGGAAATCCCAGAGAATTGCTGTGCAAGCTGGCGCCTCTTGTTAAGCAACAAGGTAGCGCACTTAAAAATTTAAAGAAGTTAGAAGTCATGTGAAATGTTTTGACTACTAAGACAAAACAAAGTCAAGAGACATAATACAAGGGTGTTAAATGGTATATAAAAATAAGGTGGAAATATAAATGAGGGGTTATAGATAAGGCAATGTTACCTGCAGGTTGCCATGGATTGATGGATGGGTTGAAATTCATTACTGCAGTTGATCTACTTGTGTGCATGTGTGTGTGTGTGTGTGTGTGTGTGTGTGTGTATACATGTGTGTAATTCTTCATAAAATAAAGTTTAAAATATGATGCAGGTTAGATGGAATAACCATATTTTTCCTACTTAACTCAATTTAAAGTAAAATTTGAAGCAACTAATCTTCTTCCCTGTAAGTTGACTCTTTAGAGCCTCTCCTTTTGTTTTCTCATCACGGTCTCCCAAGTATGTATACATACCCATTACTTGGTCCTTAGATTCCTGTAATCAGCTATCACTTCTTTAATCACTTCCTGTAATCAGCTGTTTCTTCTTTAAATATCTCCTCGAATCCACTGCCATGCTTACACTCCTGTCACCCCAACGGGCATGTATGGTCCACAGTATTCTGTTTTTAACTTCTTTGGTCCTATTTTTGAAGTTTTCTACCATTTGGCCCAAACTATATATTCCATTACCCACTAACCCAGTAAATATGAGGAAATTTAGTCTCTTCAGTCTACAGATTTATTAGATTGCTCTCTAACCTGATAAACACCCAAAAAAAATTTAGTCTCCTTGTTCTCCTAAGAATAAGGATTGTAAATGAGCAATCCTCCTCTCCATGTAGAATAATTCATAAGATTAATTTATTTACCTGAATAGTTGCTTTATTTTTGAATATTTAAATGAAAGAATTATGCCATATATATTTTTAATCTTAAAATCACAATACAACATATATATTTTTCATTATAATGTTCCTATGTTATTTACCTCACTGTGTCAATTGCAGAGAAATAGTGACTTAAGCATTTAATGAAAGAACCTAATAGATTTCTTTGCTTCCTCAAAGCTAATTTTGGCATTATTTCTAAACCAAAATGATAAATTCTAACATTTTGAGAATTACTTACAGCTATACTTTAATTTTTGCTTGTTTGAAGCATCTGTAACTATAAACAATAAATGGTGAAGAAGTTGAAAGATATATAGTGGGTGTTCTTTTTTTTCCTCTCATAGTTATTAATTCAGGGTCTTTGGAGAGGGTTTTGCCTGCCAGGACTTAGCTGCCTAAAAAGTGAGCAAGCTGTCTCTGTAAGTATTTACTCTGGGGCCATTGTCTTGTACAGTGCTTTCCATAAAGCCCTGCTTGTATTAGGCTCAAAAGAATGCAACTTGCCTGGGGCCAGGGCCTCCATAGCACACCCATGAAAATCAGCAATGTAGCAGAGGGTACAACGTCAATCTACACAGCAAGACAAGGGCTCCTTGATGGAATAAGCAACATTTAGGTCCAGGACATCATGAGATTAAGGATAAAATAGATATCTACTTGAAAAAACACACATCATCTCATAAAGTGTCTCTGTCTTTATTAAAATTTTTCTGTACCCAGAATTTTCATTTTTAAACATTACAGTACTTTAATTTTTACTGTATTAAATGAGCTTTTACCATATGAGTTTTACCATCCTTTTTGCTTTACTTGAGGAACTAGTTACCCAAACTGACAAAAGATCTAGAAAAATTTATGAAAACCTTTGGAATCTATGTGTGAATCACGTACTTAGAAAACTTTTTCTGGTCCTAGAATGATTTTTATAAGCAATTTAGTGACTATGTCTCAGCTCTTGTATTTGGGTAAACTCTTCTCTTTGGACCTTGACACTACTCTCCTTGTTTTCCTGCTTCTTTCTCAGCCCATCTGTTCATACTGATTTTTCTCAAATTTAGTCTTTGATATGTGCGCAATAAACTCTCTCACTGTTCCGTTTCAGTTGCTTTCTGCCTTATCAGGTTACCAGCCACCTTATTTTCTCCCAGCAAGCACTATTCTGGCATAATTCCCTGCAGTGATCTGTCCGAGAGACACTCTCACATTCAACTCCATTTTCAAAATACCAACTCTTGATGTCAAGAAAGTGGAGCAACAGAAAGTTTCATCCATTATCAGTGAGAATACAAAACGGGATAGCCCCATTGGAACTAAATAACTCACAGAACTAACCCTACTCCTACCATGTGATCCAGTAGCCATAATTCTTAGTATTTACCTAAATGAATTGAAAACTTACGCTGATACAAAAAAAAAATACCTCACATGGATTTATAGCACTTCTATTCATAATTACTAAAAATTATCTTCAATGAATGAATAAAGGAAGAGTGGTTCCATGGGTATACCATTATGATAAAAAGAAGTGTACTAATAAGCCATGAGAATATATAGAGGAATATTAAATATATATTGCTGACAGAAAATAAAACCCAGTCTTCAAAGACTGAATACTTTCAAAAAAAGTCAAAAGTATGGAGATACTAAAAATGGTTGCAAAGGGTAATTGGAAAGGAGGGATGAACAGACCATACACAGAGGATTTTTAAGACAATTAAATTACTCTAGAAAATAGGCTTTACTCAGGATACTAGTATTCTGGAAGGAGTAGACTAATGCCTTCCAGTCTTCAGGAGAGTAATAGTTATATTATGGTCAGGTTAGGCAATACTTGCAGAAAGAGTTTTTTTTTTTTTTTCAGGAACTTGAGTCAGAAAGCCTGGTATTTTGACACAGAGCAGAGATGAAAACCTCTTAGTGACAAATATTCTTATCTTGAGGTCAAGATGCTCCAGAGTGTAGAGTGAAAGCCATATCCTGGGAATGAGCAAGGGACAAGAATAAAGCAGGTGGAAGTCACTGACAGCAACGACTTTTTATGGCTGCTTGTCATTTTATATTTGTGGAAACCCTTAGAATTCAAAACACCAGGAGTGAATGCCAAGATAAACTATGGACTGGGGTTATAACGTGTATTGATACAGTTCATCATTTGTAACAAATGTTCCACGGTGCTAGGGGATGCTGATGGTAGAGGCGGTTAGAAAGGGAAGTAGGGTATGAGAGCACATGGCACTTTTCACTCAGTTTAGCTCTGAATAAAGCCACTCTAGAAATATAAGACTATGAATTAAAAGTGTTTTAATTTGTATCAACAAAGGAAAAGGCTGCTTATGCTTATGGTACCTTGAGACACTCATCTCCTCTCTCCTCTAAGACTTCTATGTGGTCAGCACATGCCTAATCACCTCTTTTCCACTTTTCTTTCCCCCTCTTGTGCCAGATTTTGACTTCTCTTGAAGTTTCCTATTTAACCATATGTTCCTCTCATGATAAAGCAGTATCATCTGAGAAAAGGAAGATCAGTGGATAAGACCTCTATCAATTTCCTATCTCGCCATCCATAAACATTGTAGGCATTTGTTCCCACTCCCTGACTCCTGTCTGCATCAGAGTGTTTCCCCATTCTGTCCAAGACAGATTCTCTAGATTCCATCTCCTTTGCCTTCTTCAGTGCTTCCTCCTTATTTCTCAGATGGATTTTTCTATTGTATCCTTAACTGACTCTCAAGTACTCTAAGCACACACATGCTCAAATCAGCCCTATTTAAAAAAATATTTCCTTTACCCAACCTTGTTTCATTTATTGGAAAGCTGCAAATATTCTTTGGTTCAATGAGCAAGACATTTTAGTTGCAAGTTAAAGAAAACAAAACTTCAGTTGCCTTAAACAAAAGAGCAAATTTATTCACTCCAACCCAAGGAAGCAATAAGCCACCAAGTATAAAAAGGTTATAGATTCAGTCACAATAGAGGACACTCAGAGGTTCTGTTGCCTGGAATCTCTTTCTAAGTTCTCCATCAAAGCACTTGAGTTTTTTTTCATGTCAGGTACACAAGTTCCTGAATTTCAGGGCATACAGCTTCAGTCTTAATATATGTGGATTACGGTGACAAATGCTATAAACCAAATGGCTTAAAAACAACAGAAATGTATTTCTCATAGTTCTGGAGGCTGAGAAGTCCAACATCAAGATACTGGCAAGCAGATTCAATCTCTGGGGAGAGCTGAGCTTCTGATCATAGATCATTGTCTTTTCACTACGTGTTCACATAGTAAAAGAGGAGAATTCAGGTCTTGTAAACTTCTAATAAGGCCGTAATTCCATTCATGAGAGTTCCACCCTTGTAATCTAATCACCTTCCAAGGGTCTTGTTTTCTGTTATCATCGCATTAAAGATTAGGTTTCAACATATAAATTAGAGGAAATGTACCAGCAGTCAGTCTACAGTAGCTTCTGTCACTGGGAAGGGACTAACCTCCATTTTCTGAAATTTACATTAAACTCTTAAAAGAGGAACCATCGGTTTACCTTTGCTCTAGTAAGAAATGTGGACAGATTGCTGTGTCAAGGGATATGTATCCAGTTGTGTTCAATGGGCTTTGCCCTTATGTCCAGCACTGAGGTCAGGGAAGAAATTGCATACACATTACCATGGTGGCCCTGTGGTGACCGTCTGAGTGGTGGCAATTCCAAGGGTGATAAAGGAAAATCTAGCAGTTGTATTGTAGATACCCACAGGAACAGTAAACCTTTTAGAGATGAGTGCCCATATTGCAACCCAAAATTCTCTAGTTTATTGCAAAGTGCCAACACTGCAATTAAAACCGAATACAGGGGTTTCAGATAAAAACAGAAAAAAACTCTTCAAGATTTTTTATCTTAAAAAACAAAACAAAACAATAACACACTTGCTATACGTTTCACCACTGTCCTAGAAGAATCCTCATTGAAATACAGCCTTGTTTCTACCACTCAAATGAAACACTTCTAATATGGGCAACATTCTCCACTATTACCAGATAAAACGGAAACTCCTCTTCCTGTCCTATGCAGTAATTTTCTTTGATCATTTACCATTGTTGACAACATTTCCCTACTTTCTGAAAGTTTTCCTATCATTTAGTATGTCACCTCTGGCTATTTTCTCAGTCTATTATAAGCTTATTTTTCTGTTTTTTTTTTCACTATTCTATTCTAGCTTATTGTAATTGTTTCACATTGTTCCTTTGGTTTGGTACATGTGTCTCTTAATTCATCTTTATTGCTGTTAATAGGGTGAACACTTGAAAGAGACATTGAATACAAATTTTGTTCTTAGCTCCCTATATTTTTCCACATACTGTTCAAATTTCTGAAATCAGCACATTTTGTGGTCTGAGCCCCACTCACTTCCTGGATCCCTCTTCTATTCTAACCTTCTCTGTGGTCCATGGCTGAAAAGTTCGAGCCTCTGATTTTTCTCAGGAAAGAAAACCTCTTTACTTTCAGTCTGGTTTTTGTTTCACTGGCTTTCTTCAAACTCATTTTCACTTAAAATTTGGGTCAACAAGAATAGATGAACCAACAAATGGCTTTTGGGAAGGAAAAAAAGACTATATTTAGGGCTGAAAATTAAGTTACATCTTCTTTAAAGTCACTAAAATCAATCCCAGGTGTAATTACAAAAAGAAAAAAAATTAACAGAAGAAACTAATTTGTTAAAGGGTAGTTACGTTTAGTAGTTACTGAGTGATTAACTTGCTAATTAGTACATAGTTATATTTCTGAAAGCTAATTAAAAGCAAAGTTAATGTCTAAATTTAAAAAAATAAAATATTGAAGTCTTTAATCATAGTATTTTAGATTTTGGTAATTGAATGAAAAAGAAAAGTATAAGGCAAAACAAACTGGGGTAATATGTAAAACAGGCCTTCTTATACTACCCACGATATATAAATAGTTTTTGTAAATTAATAAGGAAAAGACCATGAATCCAGAAGAAAAACAAAGTAAAAGACTTATATAAATATAAATATACTTATTCTTAAAATAAAACTTATTTTAAATAAAGCTTATTTTTAAAATAAAAATAAGTAGATCAAATTTAATATTGCTTACCAAATAACTGAGATAGAGATACTTTTTTATTTTTTATTTTATTCTTTTCTCTATTGTATTAATTTTCCACAATTAGATTATATTTTACTTCTAAAATTGTAAAGTTATAAGTAAACTGTCCAGATCATCCATCTTAAAAATGGTTAGAAATTGGAAACAACAAATGTCTAAGAACTGTCAAGGATTAAGTTTTTAAAAGTTCTCACAAATGGTTTCCATTCTACACCGTATTAGGTTCCAACTGCTTGGTGTGGCTAACAATGTTCTTAGTCTCTAGCTTCTGTTTCCACTGCTTTCTAACGTATCTCAATCAAATATTTCTGATAATTTCTAACTTCCTTTTTTTTTTCTTTTCCAGAAGCATTCTTATTTTCTGATACCTTGATTCCCCTGGAGCTATGTGCAGATGCTACACTCTGTGTCTGGTTCTTTAGTTTGCAGAACCAGTTGCCTGGACTTCCATCTCAACCTTCTCAGTCACGTAACTGCATACGTCACCTTCAAGACTTCAAGCATTAGTTCAGTAACGTTTTCCTGACTTCCCCAAGTAGAGTGAAATGCTCTGATGTCCAAATCCCTGCAGAACCCAGTATATTAGTCCAAGTCCAAGACTGAGTTGAAGTGGAAGACCTTTATTGAAGAGCAAATCTCCAGACAACAAAAATGAAAAATATCAAGAAGAGCAGAGAGAGGCTGCAGACTCTAAGGCAGATGTAAAAAGAGTAAGAGGAAAGTGAAAGAAGGAAGGCTAGCTAGGAAGAGTCTCAATCTGCAGTGCAGTCTCATCTAGCCCCATGGGAACTCTTATTTCAGACCACCACAGAAGAGCTTAGCACTAGGTAGTGACTAGGTCTGACTGCCCTGCTACTTTCAATTATCGGTGAGGACTGTCCAGAAAGCACAGCATCAGTTCAGACACTATAAGAGATTCTAAATTTTCTGTAACTGGAGACCCTCATCTAAATTCCCTCCCTATCACAGATTTTCTCTTGAAATCTAAGTGATTCATCAATAGCACCACAGACCCTATAATGTCATTCACTATCCAACAGTGTCACCTATTGTTTGTTTTCCCTATTCCATAGTGCCTCAAAAATTAAAATAGTTTAAAATTGAGTTATAAATTTAAATGTATTTGTCAATTTGTAACATGTAAGATATATGAATAATGAAATCAAAGAAAAACAGGAATCTCTTACATCTTTCTTCCAAGTCTTTTCTTTAGCTTTATAAGAATATCACCTAGGGACCGGGGATATAGCTCTATTGCAAAGTACCTGCCTGGTAAGTGCAAGGTCCGGATTTTGATTCCCAGTATCAAAAAAAAATTCCTATTAGAACACATGCTTCCTACTCTGATTTCTCCTTGAATTGATTTCATCTCACCAACTATTTGGCTGTGACATTTTTTAGCTATTTAAAGAAGTAATTGCTAGTAAGTTCACAACTTGAACAAAAGAACTACACTATCATTATTGTTACAAAAAAGATATCAAGCTCATGTAGACAAAGATACAATGGCTACTCCAAGTTTTTATCTCATTATTCAACACATTTGACCATCTTGAGAAAGCTCCCACTTCATAGAGAAAATAGAAGCCGCCCAATCAGGTGTGATCCTCAGATGACCTCATTGTCTATCATGTATTTGAAATTTATTAGTGTGTGAAGACAGGAGAATATCACCATGTACCAACCTCTATGCTATGCAATTTTCTCCAAGCTCAAAGAAAGATACAGATCCCAAGGACTCCCTGTCCCAAAGTCAGGCCTTATTTTTAGAGCGCAGATTTGAAGCCAGATTTCTTTGATTCCAAAACACAAGCATGTAACCCCATAGCATCATCGACTCTCGATTTAATACTACCCTGAGGAGAACAATTTAAGTCAAAGTTCTAAGCAAAACTCTGTTCTACCTTTCTAAAAGGTTTTTGTGTAACATATCAGACACTTTTTGGATAATTGTACTAATGACTCTTGAAAGCAAAACTGTTTGAGTGCAACTTTTAAGACATCATTAAGTAGCTTAGAAATCTTTTAAGATAAAAGCAATTAAGTACTCTCTCCCAATCAGTACCACACTTTTCTAATTGCTATCTTTTTAACTGAGATATGTTTAAAATTTTCATAGAATTAAAGCTGAATATAACATAGCCTTAAAATTATCTAGTAGGAAGTGCCTAGAAATCAGCTTCCATACTTAGATAAGTGAAGGCAGTACAAAGTCAATGAAATGATCATTAGTGTCATTATTACTTTATGTGTAGTCACTTAAAAGGACTAAAATAAATCTTAGCATAAATATACGTTTTGAATTTGTTCCACTCAGATTTATGAATAATGCTAATGTTAATACAATTCCTATCTTATTATTTTGAAAACTTGTTTAATTATGTGAAGGTTTCTTAAGAACAGACTTAGAGTACATTCTTCATGCTGTATCCTCATAGGACTTGTAAGAGTTGTTTGAAATTTTTCTCGAGTAAGTTCTTGCTTTAAAGAACTATTTCTCACCCTTGGAAGTGTGGAAATAAATCATTTGTATAAACTTGCAACTGTCTGGTGTGACTTTTATGGAAACAACAATGGCAGCTCAACAAAGGAACTGAGGGTGGGGGCACAAACTGTTATAAATACATCACTAACAACGTCAGTGTATTTCCCTTGTCTTCCACACCACTATCTCTGGGGAAATAAAGCCTCGCCTACATGCTCACTTGAATTCCTGTCATTGTGCTCTATACATCAGTCTTCACAGTCTCAGGCTCATAGCCTATGACTGAGGTTATCGTCTAGTGTGTCACATACAGCCACTAACAGAGAGCTGAAATCAATGGAAAACTTTTTTTTTTCCTTAGGAGATTCAAACAATTCATGAGTTCAGCAATAAATCAGAGTGAACCAAAAACAGCTGAGCAGCAGGGCAAATCTTAGCTGGAAAACCAGAGATTTCCAAAGGAAATGATATTAAATATAAACTCTTTCCTATGTGTTGATAACTATTTTTTCAAGTTTCTAAACCATTGAAAGTGATGACATATCTAGCTTTACAACATGCCAAATGCATCACTTCCTTTCCTGTCTCCTCTAACCTCGCCCCCCCGCCCCCACCAAGAAAAAAGCTGAGGACAGCAAACTACAAAATTCTGCTGCAGAATTTAGTTTGGCTTATCCTGAGAAATTTCTGCTTTTTATTTAGGTAACAATGGCTCTATAAAGAAGCAGATACAGTTTCTCTGCAGTACCTCTGAATTTGATTTCTGTGATGTGTCCACATCTATATAAGAGTTCCAATATTGGCTTTAGGGGGACTTGCTTTATAATTATTAGTACTTCAGAAATGAGTCATTTGTATCATAGCAAGTCTCTGTGGTAATGACACATGATACCAAAGCAGTGAAGGATCTCTGTCTTGGTCTGCTAATTCCAACAACTGTGTCATGTCTTCTTCTGATGGTTGCTTTGTCTCTTTGGACTCTGTTTTCTCTTGGTCTTTAATACACCTTGTAATCTTTTGTTGAAAAATGAACATAATGGATCAAATAATAAGAAATGAAGGAAATAGGTTGTTAGTGTGAAATAGTGCATTTTTCTTCCTGGGAGATGGGCTGCATTTAATGTTTGCTGTTGCTGCTGGTGCTAGAACCTGCAGTTTTCAGGAGTGTCCTTGATTTTGCCTCCTGTGTTTGTTTATTTGAGGCTTCTCTAAATTCTAAGCCTTACAGCTCTGTCAGCTACAGTCCTTTGCCCTGTTGGAGCCCAGTTTATGCAGCTTCTAATCCGATTAAGTAGATGTAATTTATGACCAAGTTTGCTTTTCTTTGCGAGTTTCATTGTGACTGTTTGTCCTATGGCCTTGATTTGCTGATACATCTAAACAATTGTTCAATTTTCAGTTGGTTCAGTTTCTCCTTTCTATACAGATAAGGGTGATAATTTCTAAATTCTTTACAAAATTTTGCACTTGAAACCCAGAGGCCAACATTATTCCTTTGGGGATCAGTAGGCTTATCAGTTTGTCCAGTCAAAAAGACCACAAGTGATTTCCCAGTTCCGCATCTCTCTAGCATCTTCATTTTATTGTTTTGTTGGGTGCAGTTTTTTTAAGTAGCAAAATGCTCTGTATATTTTTTTAAAAAATAAAAATCAGCTACACAAAAACATAAAGTGCACATAATCAATGAAACCATACATCACTAAGATGGGAGGTATCAGTGTAGAGGACAGGAGTATCATATCCTCTAATTGTAAGCCAACTCCTTCCAAAGACAAAGGGCTCCCACCATGTTTATAGGAACCTCCTAAGATACTCATGTAGCTGTCGTTCAACAGCTACATCCCGTCCAGCACATCACACTTGAAAATTTCCTCACAGGTTATCTACCAACTCTTTCTTTTGATTTTTTGTTCAGTTTCATAGCCTAATAGTTACATGATTCAGCCTCACTTCTAGGACTGGCTCTTAAAAACTCGCAAGTACTTAGCTCTCAATATCCAGGTAAAGTCAGTGACTTCCTGTTCACTGAAATATGCCTTGGCTGCTTTATTCACGCTATTTTCACTGCCCCAAAATACTACTATCTTCACTCTGCTGCTGAAATCCTCTTCATCTTTTAATTAATAACAACATCATGAATCAATTCTGTAGAGTTTCTGTCTTTGAACTCCATGTACTCTTTATAAATGTTTCTTTCAGGCACTTTACCTTTAATATTAGGTGTACCGACTTTAATTTCTTGTTATAAGTGAGCTCTAATTTTCTGCAAAATGTAGCTTATATACCTTAAATATGGTATAGTTTTGGCAATATATGTATGAAAGGAGAGGAATAATTTTGTGCTGGGAATTGTGATTTTTCTGAAGTTCACAGCATTATATAATCTCAGAGTTGATAGCAATTATACACATTCAAGGCAACATATTAGATGAATTCTACTAATAATCAGATCTTTATGTTATATTAGTTCAATATTCAGGAACCAGAATTCCTCTAACACTTTGAGTAATATTACTCTTAAAATACCATTTGCTGGTTCTGAGGCTCACTGACGGCCTTTTTGTCCAGTCATATAACCTGGTAAATCTTCCATAAGATTGGCATTTTGGCATCATAAAGATCATTGAGCTTGAAATGTTAAAGATTTCACTTGGCCATCTGTCTCCTGGACTGTTTAATGAAGTGTGCAATAGCACAAATCTTCCTATAAGCTTCAGTTTTAACTCTGCCAAGTGATCATTTGGCAAGAATTTGACTGCCTCCAGTATTGAGGTTTCACTTTCTCAGGATTTTTTGAAATTTGTCTTCCCCAAATTTGTTTCAATGTAAAGAAATGGACTGTATTATAGATATTCCTCAAAGTACTAGTAGTTGTTTTTATAGGATGGAACTTTGTAGAAAAATGTTTACTTACTAAAAAAAAAAAAGAACATGCCATCTGAACTTAAACTAGTGGGTGTATTTCTGCTCTGAAGTCAAGAAACAAATAATGAAACTGAAAATGTCTATCAGAAAGGAGTTAACCTAAAGAAAGGGAAATTGATGCTTTCCTGAGAAAAAGATCAAAAACAATTAGGTCTCATAAATCCAGTTTAAAGAAATTTGAGATACAGAAGTATAAAACCTTTAAGTTTTTTAATATAATAAGTATGATGGAGTGATTTTAAAATAGTAAAATTTTGAAACACATTTTAAAGTTTGGTTGAAATCAAAAGCAATACTATTCATGAAGTGCTTAAACTAGTGAAATTACTACAAGAAAAATTAAATGAGGTGAAGATAAATTTCGGTAAAGCAATAGGCAAGTTCCATGGATTGTAAAAACAGAGATTAAACCCACTAGTACATAAGAAATCTCTGTTGTAATGGAATTATCACTGACATTTTGACTTTTGTTAACTGTTAGCTTTAACAATAGACAGTATACCACATGGACAATTAATCTGACGAGATATGTCAAATCTAATAGGCTCCAGTCTGCCCGTATAACAAAAGTAATTTAGATTAGTCACTGTCTCAATTACCATGCCCACACAGCCTCATGCTGCTCAAGACAGAGTTCGTACATGTTTTGGACCACTTAAATTTTTTCTAAAAAACATTTTGTAAAAAAAATTTTGTAAAAAAAAAAAAAATCACAGTATTTGACTAGAATATACAAGCTACCATGTGGGACATTTGCTTAAGTCACAGTTGATTTCTATTTTAAACTAATGCAGATTTAGATGACATACTAATCATTTTCATTAAAGAAAGAAACCTTTATAGTAGCAATAACAATTTGTAATATATTAGGCGGTTATTCACATGAGCATAATACTTCCTGAACTAATGTTATCTATTAGTATAAGGGATGTAAAATAATTTTAAAACAATTGAATCTGGTTGGAAAAACTTTGCATGATGTAGAAAATAATATTTGCTTATAGATGCTTTCAAACCATTAGAAAAGTAGCTATGAGTGTCTATTAGGAGTTAAAAACAAAATATACCCAATAAACTTTTCAATTCTTAACACTCTGAATCTCTGGACTACATCTCAAATCCCTTCCCCTTCTTGGCCTCTTTAATTTTCCTCTCCCCTCTTTGAATGCGCCTTCTCAGGATTTAATATTCATGCCCCATACTTATCCTGGATCTTAGCATCAATTTAACTGCTGGTATCTCCCAAATGTGTACTTGCATTTGAGATCTTTATCCTGAGTTCCAGAATCACACTTCCAATTTTCAACCAGAAATCTCCCAGACATTGTAAATTGACCCAAAACTGAAGTCATCACAGTTTCCCCAAGATTTCTGGGTTCCTTCTGTTAAGAACACTGTCAAATATGTCAGAACATCATGTAGATACCTGCTTTCATTTCCCTCAACTTACACACAAAGATCACATCTGACACTGAATCGTAAATAACCCGTTCACTTCCATCAATCCCCTTTCAGATGTCTGAAGCCTAACTCATTTCATCTCACTCACTGACTGTGATCCTTTTAACCCAATTGTCCTCTGTGTATAACAGTTTAAATCCTCACCTTCATACACACTCCAATCCAGTCTCTACTTGGGTATCTGAAAGACTAATCTTCTTATGATTTATACTGAATCATGTGTTCCCTTTGCCCAAGAGGTAAACCACAATCCCCTTGGTTTGGTACATTAGAATCTCTACTATCAGATCCATGGTCCTCCCTTCTCAGGTTAATTGATGATGGAAGCTCCTTAGGGACTTTATGAAGTATCATATATCAAACTACTGCATTTTTCATGAAATCCCTTTCTTTCTTCCTTTCTTTGTGTCTGCTATTTTTGGGGGCAGGGGGTGTTGGTTGGCATTCATCTGTTGGGCTCCAGCTCCCTTATGAACTTCTTCATGAGTAGATTAATCTGTTTTATGATGCTCATATTTGATTCCCCTCTGTTCATTTTCCAGAACCTAGCGTATTGCCAGTGGTTCTTTAATAAGTATTTGCGTGTGTCAATGTATGACCTAAGTAATAAATGAATAGCTATAATAAGGTAATATTCAATATGGTGTGAATTTCTAAGAACATGAACCTATACTTAAGAATATTGAGTCTAGGGCCGGCGATTTAGCTCAGTGGCATAAGCACCTGCTTTGGAAGTGTGAGGTTGTGAGTTCAATCACCAGTACAAAAAAAAAAAAAGAATATTGAGTCTAGTGTGCTATCACTATATTAAAGTATGTCTAGAGAAAACAGTTGCATTCCTATGTTGAGTGCTGGTGATATGCAACTCCTTTAAAGTCATTATCTCACTTAATTTGTGTAACAATTCTTTTACAATAGGCATAGAACGCCTACAGTGAACAAAAACAATGTTCATTTATGACTTCATTGAATCCTTGCAACATATTTATGGAGAAGTTATAATCTTAGCAAACATACAAATAACAACACCAGACCCTGAAGAAATTAGATTATGTGTGCAAACAAGTTAAAAGTGATAAATAATACCAACTTATTTCTTTGCTCCCTGGAATAAATGCTCCAGCTATATTTTGAAGGGCAACTTCTCTTTGACTCCACAGGTATTTTTAAATGGGCATATTTACTAGTATTTTAGAATTGCTACAGAAACAATTCCAAAAATGGATAATTGCAGAGTCATCAAAATAGCTCATGTCATCGTCTCTTCTTAAGCATACATCATGCAGCACAGGGAAAATTTGCATGTTTTAACATTTGGCAAAACATCAAGGTTTGCTTCTTTAATGTGATGTATCCTTTAATTGGGCATGACAGATTCACCACTATTGTATGTTCTCCAAAAGTCACTGTGATTCCTTCTTTATTCATTTGTTTTAATCTTAGAGAGAGAAGAATTGAACTTGAAATTTATGTAATACAACATTAAAGTTAAGCTCTAAAAAGATATTGAAATAAAGTCTGCTTTGGCAAGTACTAATTATTAAAAAGATGTACTTGACATTTCTGGTTTTGCTTGTATTTATTGTCCTTTCTGACAGAATGTCAATAAAAGGGAAGCAATGAAGCTACCAGTGGTCCTAGATGTACAGTGTTAAGGTGAGGCTGACCAACGTATTTGCTTAAGAACACAGGATTACAGTCAGATGGACTTGGTCACAGGTCCAAATAAAGTCTGTTGCTTGCTCTAGTTCTGGCCGTAGGCACTGATTTACCTTCTCTGAACTTCAGTATTCTCATCTTAATGCTGTAAAACAATATCTATTTTACAGATGTTTTATAAAACTTTAATAAAGTTGGCACTTGAAGAAATTAAAATACTGAACAGGTCATTTTCCCCAGAAGATGGTAACTATTTCTACTGTCATTACTTTAATAATAAAATCTATTAAGTAAGCTACAGAGAGGGGTGTTTCCCCTATTTTTCTTCCTGTTACTATGTGGATACATTCTGATAAAGGTGAGGTACTGGAAAGATTGACCCAAAGAAGTGACACTATCTTTGATTTCCATGTTATTCTGGAAGCTTTGATCATCTTGGTCCCCACTGTGGTTTAATCCCCCGTGGCTTTCAGTCCCAAGTGCAGGATTTCTCTCTCGGGTCTCACCCTTGCCCTTGCGCTTCACTTTTCTCTTGGTGGACAATACATTCCACCATGATAGCTGTCTCTGTACTAAAGCTGGATTCTGATATTATGTTGTCTCATCTTTGAATATAGAAATATAGAACTGAACCTTTCAGGAGATGTGTATAAAAATTAGTGAACAAATACCTTTTGCCGAAGAGAACTGCCACTGTGAGATTTCAGTGACACTAGCCGAACACTTAGTTAGAGGTAACCATTGATAAAGTATCTTCAATAATGCTATGAAAATTAATTCACTTTAACTGGTCACAACTAATCATCCCATATTTTTAGGATTAGGAAACTCTATGTGGGAACTGCTTTCTTGTTATTTTCTTTAACTCTAGACAGAAAAGAAGATACAGTCTATAATAAGAAAGCAGCACAGATTCCCTAAAATCTGATACTTAGCAGTAAAAAAGAGAAAGTCAGCCCTTTAAATAAGTCAGGCTGCTCAAGAAAGAAAGCAACCTGATTATATCAAGGAAGCAGTTCGAAGGAGCTTAAACCTTAATTGCTCTAAAGATTTGGAAGCTGTTAATTATGGCAGAGATATGTTTCAAACCATGTTGCAGTATTAGTTAATAAAAAACCCACTGACAATCAAGGAAAAGATCATATTAAACCATTATTACAAAACTAGAAATTAGTGACCACGTTGTATATCCTGCTCCAATATTTATTTAAAAACTTACTTCTGTAAGACAATATTTTATGACATTTTTCTTTTATTCATTCTGAAATTTAAGTAGTTTTATTTTTAAATTTTCTTTTTTAAAAAAAAGCAAAACAGAAAAAAGGGTAGAAATGACACAGAATTGAAAAAAAAATTAAGAAATCATCTCTAGTTGATATATTACACATTGTTCAAGTTACAAAATCAAAGCATGAAAAATGAATGACAGAATTTCAAAAAAAATTAAGAAATCATCTCTAGTTGATATATTACATATTGTTATCTTAGAAGTAGCTGTTCAAGTTACAAAATCAAAGCACAAAAATGAACAATCAAACAATGGCAGCACAAACTATTTTGTTCAATGAACTATCAAAAATTTATTAATATGGTTATCTATCTTGGACACTTAAACATATATACAGCTATATGCATATGCATGCAAGTTGTTCTTCCTTTTCAAGCACTTTTTCCCTTTCATAATCACAATATCTATTATACATTTTAGATCTTATTACTCTTTCTGTTTTCTATTATTATTTATTTTTTTATACTAGAGAGACAATACAATATTTACAAATGTGATTCTGATTTAATTCACTTATGAGGATAGTCTAAATTGTCTCCATTTACCTATAAAAGCCTCAAGATCATCCTTTTTAATAGCTGAGTAATATTCCATTGCATGAAAATATCACCTTTTTCATCCATTTTGCAGTTGATGGGCATTTTGCTTGTTTCCAAGATTTAGCTATTACAAATTTTGCTTCTATAAACATAGGTGCACATATATCTCTGTGACATGACTTTTCCAATTTTTCTGGGAAAATACCCAGGAGGGGAATAGAAGAGTTAAATGGGACCTCCAATCCTAGTTTTTTGAGGAATCTCCATAGTGATTTCCACAGTGGCTGCACCAGTCTACACTCCCACCAACAGTGGAGCAGTGTTCCTTTTTCCCCATATCCTCGCCAACATTTGTTATCAGTTGTTTTCTTGATGGCAGCTATTCTTTCTGGAGTGAGATGAAATCTCAATGTTGTTTTAATTTGCATTTCTCGAATGACCAGTGATGGTAAACGTTTCTTCATGTACTTATTTGCCATTTGTATATCTTCATCTGAGAAATGCGTATTCATCTCAGATGCTCATTTTTGGAGTAGGTCTTTGAATTTGAGGGATTAATGTTTTTTAATTCCTTGAATATTCTGGATATAAGTCCTTTGTCTGAGGGACTGCTGGCCAAAATTCTTTCCCATTCTGTGGATTTTCTTTTAACTTTGTTGGTGATTTCTCGTGAAGAGCAAAAACTTTTTAATAAGATGAGATCCCGGTTGTTGATTTTTTGAAGTACTTCCCATGTGGTTTGTGTTTTGTTCATAAACGCTTTGCCCATCCCTATATCTCCAAGATTCTACCTACCTTGTCTTCCAGTAGATTTAGTGTTTCTGTTTTAATATTTAGATTTTTGACCCATTTTGACTTTAGTTTAGTGCATGGTGATAGACATGGGTCTAGTTTCAGTTTTTGGCACATGGAAAGCCAATTTTTCTAACACTATTTATTAAGGATGCTATTGTTCTTCCAGGGAACATGTTTAGCCCCTTTGTCAAATATAAGGTGGCTGAGTGTCTTTGTAGTTGTGTTTGCATCTTCTAATCTGCTCCATTGATGCTCAGGTCTATTTTTTTGCCAGTATGATGCTGATTTTATCACTGTAGCTTCGTAGTATAATTTCAAGTCAGGAACTGAGATGCCTCCTGACTTGCCTTTATTGCCCAGAATTGTCTTTGCTATTCTAGGTTTCTTCAGTTTCTGTTTTTCAATTTTCATAAGCAGAGAATGATTTACTATTTTTTTTATGTGAAAACTGTTACCGTCCCTGTATTGTGTGTCACAAAACCTATGGTGGTAGATGTGGTGACTTCAAAATTGAATTCTAAGACACTAAGGAAAATTTTCCTCTCCTTATAAGATGGTAAAAGAAGTCTAAAATGATAAGGAGAATCTAAAACAGCTTTCTAAAAGCTGTAAGAGCTCCTGAAAATGAACATTTTCAACATCATGTTTGCAGAAAAGGGGGCTAGGCTAGATAGATATACAAACAGATAGACAGGCAGAGAGATGGTAGACACTATAAAGAGAGACAGATAATACAGAGAGACATAGATGATATAAAATAGATACAGATGACAGATAAATGATAGATAATAATGATAAATGTTAGAAGACAGATGAAAAATAAATGATAGATGATAGATAAGTGATATATATATAGATTGATAGAGATAGATGATAGAGATATATGTATATGTAATTATATAATTTACATTATGTATTATATATAAAATTCACATTCTAAAATGTAGCATATTTTATTGTTTATAGCTAGCTAATATGTGTTTACTGAATCCATAAATAAAACAAGAAGATGGAAAGAAATAGTGTGAGGTGACTTATATCTGTGCACTTTTTCTTTTTTGGTACCAGGGATTGAACTCATGACCTTGCACTTGCCAAGTAGGCAATTACACCACTGAGCTAAATCCCTAGGCCTTATCTATGCACTTTTAATGGTAGCTTTAGTAATTTAAGACCTTCATAACCAGTTATATATTTGATTTTACAGTTTTTTAGTTACCTATTCCATAAAGTGGAATCATCAAGCATTTGGCTTTAAGTTTTCTTTTTTTTATATGAATGAATAAAATTCTTAAAATGTGTAGAATCTTCTGAAAAGCATAATTTTCCAAGATAAAAAAATTGTTCCATTGACTCAGGGTGCCGGGAGAACAAGGAGCTCCTCCCTTCTCTGGGGGGCGCCTGTGATCCTGCCTGCGTGGGGGCTGAGAATCAGACATCTCATGTCGTCCTGCCCCCATCCCGTGTTCCCCTCCTTAGCAAGTGGGAGCCAGTGAACTACACATCTTGTGAAAAGATTGGCTATGTTATTTAGTATCAGCTCTCCATATGCAAGGATAAGGACAACCATTTGGAAGAAAACAAGAGACAATATGACAGATAGTGAAGATCTCTGGTTGTCTAGCTTTGAAATTTATGCTTTCTTATGTCCCATTCTGTTCTGTTTTGTTGTGTTTTATTTTACCCCCTTTAAAATAAAATTTAAAAAACATTTTTAAAAAATTGTTCCAATAAGCACTAAATATATCCTAAAGAAGAGTCACTAAAACTATAAGGAAATTGGTCAGGAAGCATGCTCTAATTAGGCACAGCTCTGTAAGTACAGACTGGATAAACACTCAAAAGTTTCTTGGTGGATGAATGAATAAAATGCATGCATAAATTATATGAGATACAACAACAATTCTATTGAGAATATAAGCACAAAGGAGAAGAATTACTACATGGAGGAAAAATCACAAATAAAAAGTAAAGAAGACCATTCTTTCTTCCTATACAGAGTAGTGTTTTAAAAACTAGTAACCAAGCATCCCTCACTGCTGCACTGCTTGATCGTGCCCACTCTAGAAGGGGTAACCCAGCATCTGATCAAAAAATAGGGTTTATTGAGAGAACCTCTATAAAGAATCACCAAGTAGCCAGATGTGGTGGTGCATATCTGTAATCCCAGCATTCAGAACCTTGAGAAAGGAGCATCTCAAGTTCAAGACCAGAATATGTTACATAGAAAGTTTAAGACTGGTTTGGACTACATAGCGAGATCTTGTCTCAGAAAAACAACAACAAAACCTCTTTTGTTTTATTTTTTTCTGGATATTGATACATTGCTATTGTTTACTAAATATTTCTTCCCCTCTCAGCAAACAACTGTGAAGGATAATCTCAAAAATGATTTGATAGGATCATTGGCTAGTTAACTTTATCATGTGATTCAGTTGGAGAAGTTTGTACAAAGTTCCTTGGCTTTTAATGTATCTAATAAGCACTTAGCTGTAAATAGGTGAACTTTCCCAAATACAACCACATAACTTCCTAATCAGAAAATGAACTTGAGTATGTGAAGTTTATCAATTGTTTACCATAACTCAGACTTTCGTTTGCATTTTATTTTAAACAATGTAATTTCTACCATCATGCTAAACATTTGAATGTGTATATATACACATACATATATGTGAGTGTATGTGTTATAAATATTTATATATGACTAGGCAAACAAACACTTTACAAAAAAGCATGCTCTTCTTTAATCTAAGAGTCACTTCAATTCTGTAAACAATGGCCTGTAACAGTATTTCTAGCTCTTTCAAGTATGATATTAAAGCTTATGTTATTATACCTTAAATCTTTCTGTGACAACAGTTTTCTTTTTCATAACCATAGCTTGAGACCACACAGAATGACATTAAGCTTCCATGGATTCAGTATTTTTTAAAATGACTTTCTCATTCTTTGAGACATGCATACATTTTTGAAGTAAATTTAATTCGAATATTCATTTAATAAATATTTACTAAGTAACTGTGTTTGTTATAATCATGCATGAAATTACCACAAAATTTAGTAGTTTAAAATATTGAACATTTATTATGTTATATACAATCTGAGGTTAAGACTGGGAGTGCTGTACCTGGATAATTCCGTGTCGTAGGTTCTAGGTTAGGCTTCAGTCAAGCTGTTGACTATGGATTTAGGGATCTAAAGTTTGGCTCAGTTGTGAGGATTTACTCCCAAAATCATGTTCTTGGATGTTAGCAGGCCTCTATTATTAGCTCTTGGACAGAGTTACTCTCAGAGTTACTCTCAGTTACTCCATAGAAATGTCATCTCTGTAGCAATGTTCATGACATGGCAGCTGACTTTCCTCAGAGGATAAAAAAAGACACGGAGAGAAGACAGAGGTAGAAGACAAGAGAGAGAGACAGAGAGGGAAACAAGAACAAGAATAAGAACAGAAAGAACAGAAACAAGAACAAAGAGGAGGAGGCAGAGAAGATGTGACCCAAACTCATAAATCACCTATTATAATTGCTATCATGCTTCTTGTAGACTTTTATATTCTCATAGTGAAGTGAAATAGACCAGCAATTAATGAGAAAAGTGTACACTTAGTCAGAACAAAAGGGAAAGAGTGGTGGAACAGGGTTTGTGTTAGATAGGCTGCTATAGTTCTTATGCATGGGTTTTGGTTGCAAAGTCTACTGAAAGATGCCCTCCAGAAAATAATTGGGCAAATGGGGAAGTTTTCTAAGTGCTCCACTATTTTAATTCAAAGAGAAGGGAAAATAATGATTCCACTCTTTCAACCCTAACAGAAAGTTCTGCTATAGCTGGGCCTCAAAAAAGTTACAAGAAGGTTCAAAGTCAACAGAGCTTTTCTTTATTTGTTTAGCTAGTTGGCTACATCTTTTCTCTAGTCTACTTTAAAACAACAACAACAACAAAAAGATAACAGCAGCCAAGGAAGGGCTTCAATAGGACAGCTTGGGTCAATACAGCTGGATCATAGGATACAAAATGGTCACTCAATGTAGAGTGGAGGGTCCAACCTTTTGCAATCAAGACAGTTCCCGAAGAACTATGCTAAGGTGAAGAAGTTTTTGCAAAGTATCAATTACAAGCAGATTGGTTAGAATTTTGGTTTTTTTTTAATATTAGATAAAATTTTAGAAATTCCTCTGCAAAAAAAGAGGAAGATTTGAAGACATGACTTTAAATGTAAATGCTAGTAAAACTCAGCAGTTTCATCAGTATCCTTAGAATATTTGGAGTTTCATTTTATTTAAGTCTAAATATACATTGAGATATTTTACAATTCATATTAAAATATGTATTTAGGTGCTTTAGAATTCGTATTAAAAGAAGAAATCTGGTTTTATGTGACAGCTTTAGAAAAACAAGCCCAAATTATCTCAGCCAAAAACATTATCATGACACTGGGCAGCAACTATTTAGATGCTACTTTTCAAAAGCAGCTCTGGAGACAGAATTCTTGTTTCTCCTTCCCTTGTAAAAATCATATTTTGCTGCTAAAGATAGGCCTATGTATAAGACACATTTAGAATTTGGTCTTTACCTTATAAGGTAAAAGTAGGTGTTGGACTGTCATAAAACAGTGCTATAAATTCCCCTGGCACCAATAACAAGACCCAGCTGTGAATGCTAAATGCTTCAAAAATCAAATTTTAAGCATGGCATCCATTTAGCCAAGTTTCACTATTTCTGAGAACATCTCAGAGTTGCTAACAGTTCCATTTTGGTGTAACGAATGTATCAATAAATGTTGAATTTTTAAATATAGAGTTCTAAAGTATTGTTGGAAACTTAGTAAGTTCCAAAGCATCAAAATTTTGACATGATGTTGGTCTGAGATCTGCATTAACGTGGATAGTTAGTGTCTACCATTATGGAACTTCCTATGAAACCATTTCTCTATCCCAAAGCTATTGTCTTCCTGAAAACAAACATAAAGAAGGAGAAGAAGAAGAAGGAGGAGAAGGAGGAGGAGGAGGAGGAGAAGGAGAAGAAAGAAGAAGAAGAAGAAGAAGAAGAAGAAGAAGAAGAAGAAGAAGAAGAAGAAGAAGAAGAAGAAGAAGAAAGAAAGAAAGAAAGAAAGAAAGAAAGAAAGAAAGAAAGAAAGAAAGAAAGAAAGAAAGAAAGAAAGAAGTCTTGCTAATTTGTGGTATGAAAATCATTAAACAGAGATCTTCTGAAGTTAAAAAATTGAGACTGGTACCATCATGGACCTGTTACTGATGGACTTTTCTCTTAAAGTAACTTATTGCTAACAAACTTCATACATGAAATAAAGCATCTGAATTGATGTAATTTTCTATCTGATACAAAATCTGTTTACTAAACCATTTTCTTACTGCTTACAGAGTTTTAGATTTCTTTTTAGATGATTATTCTTAAATTTTCACAAAGACTTGACCATATCTTTTTGACTAAGAAATCAGTCGTATAAGCAGTAAGTCCCACCTGTCTTCTGGTCATCAATACAACTGATTATCAGAAGAAGACAGTTATCTCAAAGAGCAGCATTGCTCAGACTGCACTATGAATGGAACCATGAACTCATCAAGCTTACTGGAAGTACTCTCTTGTCGATGTCTCAGATTCCATTAGGAAATCTAACAATTTGTTCTTATCTTAATATTTACCTTTCAGGAACCAGAAAATGTTTTAATAAAAACAATCTCTGATATTTCCTAGACAATCAATCCATTCCAGACACTCTACTGAATATTTTCGAACACAGACTACATCTTACAATACCCCTGAAACTATATAGAGGTAGAATGATTTGCGTCAGACTTCTCAACCAGTAAATGGTCAGGATTCAGGGTACCTGAAGTCCATGCTCCTCTCCCATCTCCAAACCATCTCTCTGCAAAAGGGTTTGGTTCCCTCTCATTTCTAACCCAAAGGCTTACATGGAAGGTATTGGAATATTTGGATGCAATGTATAAATAAGGGTCTTGCTAACTGCCTTGTAAAATCTAAAATAGTTAATGTTACATCACTCTAAAATAGAAAAAGATTAGTACAAAACTTCAACAGTAACCATTAGCTACAGAAAACATAATGTATTACAATGTAAATTTAGGAAAATAAAGGCCACCTAAGATGCACATGGGTAGGCTATAGAATCAACTTGGAGCTAACATGAAATTCTATATATCAAAGAATATTCTCACATGTGTGAACAAAATAAGTATACACACTATGACTAGGATTTGCAGTATCTTCTTCCTCTTAAAGCATATCTGTGACTGTTTTGGTAAGAGTGCTGCAGATTTTGGTCATGTTTTTCATTAGTTAGGAAGATTTTTAATCAAAACAATTCTTAGTTTTGAGTCTGAAATATATTTTCTCATGGCACACAAATAAGATTTTTACGTGATTATTTCTGTTGTCAGTCACTTCCAGAAATTTGTTGTAACAAGCAGCATACTGACAAGTCCAGGAAATGAATCACCAACCTTTTGACCTTCATCATGTCTATTCTTAAGATCTAAAGATCACACATGCTAGAATGTAACAGTTTTCAACTGAAAATGCTGCTCCTGAACCATCATTATTGTGTTGGACCTTGCTTCAACTGTTGTTAGGGACTTAGGCCTTAAGTAAAGTTGACAGGATAAAAATTAATTTACAAATTGAGGAACGGAAGATGGTTTTTGTTATTATAAAATTAAGCATTACAAATACTTAAGAAAATATTTAGGGCGCTCTTAAATAATTTGGTGAAAATGCTGCTGACAATAATATTTTGCCCTTGCTTTTTACCCCTAGAGTGAACTCATCTTACCCTGTGGCAAAGGTGAGAATAGCATTGTACTCAGACTTGACGTCTTCTTGACTTCCAAAAGCTGTGTTACGTCTGGAATTCCAAAGGAAAAGGCCAGTGTTGTTTTTCAGGCACATCTATTTACAGTTATACATTTCAGATTAAATAACTTAAATATGTTGTCTCAGAGCTAATTTTAAACCAAACATTGTTGATGCCTCTAGTGGTAAACATTTTCAGGAAAGGCATTCCTTTCCAAAGCAAAGTTCCTTAAAAATACTATGTGCTGTAGCTAATTTTACACCAAAAACACTATTTGAAAAAAATATATAAAATACTTGGTAACAATACTGAAACCACCATGTGGTAAACAAAAAGCATGGAATTTTTCCTCAGAATATTTTGGGTGTAAATCAAGACCACCAAAGGTCAGAGAATGTAGTTTTTGACACAGGTCAGTTGTTGGCATTACAGCTTCAAAAGTAAGATGGTGCTATAACTGAGCACTTGGGAGGCTGAAGCAGGAAGATCTGCATGATTTTAGTGTTGTCTAGCAAGACTGAACTACACAGAGGGACCTTGACTCAGTAAACTAAAACATGTCAGGTGTAGTGGCACGTGCCTGGAATCCCAGTACTCGAGAGGCTGAGGCAGGAGAATTGCTGTGAATTCCAGGCCAGCCTGGAACCAAAGTGAGTTCAAGGCCATCCAGAACTGCATAGTGAAACCCTGTCTCAAAAAGACAAAAAACAGTGATAATAGTAATCATAATAAATAAACAAAAAAAGAGAAAAGTAAATACAAGACCATCAGAATAAAAAACATTAAATATATACACATTAAAAGTATTAAAATATATTAAAAATAATATATAATATTAAAAGCATTTTATCCATCTAAATTTTTGTAAGATTATCTATTTTTATATATAAATGATTAAATACATGAGTAATAATAATGCTCTTGTAACAAATATTTAAAATATAGGAATGTTCATGGTGAAGATGTATCTTGGTAATGTTTTCACTAAATTATTTAAGAAATTCCTAGTGTTCCCTTTTCTTTTCCCAGTACTAGGAGCTATGTCCGCAGCCCATTATTTATTTATTTATTCATTTAGAGACAGTGTCTTTCTAAGATGCCCAGGGAGGACTCTAATTTGTGGTCTTCCTGTCTGAGCCTCCTAGAAAGCTGGGTTTGCAGATGTGTGTCAACTTGTTTGGCCTTCTGAAATAATAAAACCACCTTCCAAAGCCCAATGGTATACGAATTTTATAGTTATCAAATTTATATAAAGCCTAGTCCATAAAGAAATATCAGGGTGCTAGAACAAAGGAGGTTGTATCAGGCTAAGTATGTTACAGCTTATATTGTGGATAAATTTTATCCAAAGCATCCCCATCATGATAATCACCCATCAATTTCTTTCACTCACTTAGAATAGGAAAAATCTCATAAAAATACACATACCGATTTCCTGGCTGCTAAATTCACCTCCAAATCAGGTGTACTTTTTTGTCAAATTGTCAAAAAGCGGGAATTTGTTTCAGATTTGTCTTGAGAACTCCCACCCTATTTGCCTATCTTTCTTAGGCATAAACTTCCTCAATCTTCGTATTTCCAGAAGGTGCTGTTTACTTTCCTCTTGTGAATTTTCCAGCCTGCCAAAGCAGTTCACCAATCCAAATCAAGCCAGGACAGAGTTCAACAGCCCAGCCCTCAACATGCTTAAACTTGGAACCTTTTAACTTCCCTCAGCTCCCAGAGATCCTACCTGATGGCTCAATGCTTCCACAGATTCTTTTTTTTCCCCCCATAGACTCTTGAATCTCAGACTTCTTCATTCAGGAGAGGTGAACTAAGTCATTATGAACAACATTTCTATTGACAGTAAGTAGATACATACATTCATTTAGCTAGACATTTATAGACATATATATACACATAGGGATGTACCTACTTTAATATGTAAGAAGCCATGTGAAGTGACGCCTGTGTTTGTCAGCTGGGTTCAGTCATTCCACAGTGCATGTATATTTCAGGACAACAGATAGAATATGATAAATACATACAATTTCATCTGTCAACTACAAATAAATAAATAAAAATTCTGGGCCTACTTCCAAAAGAAAGAGAAGTCCAAATAAATGAGGTTGTTACTTTGAAGTTCTTCAAATGACTCTCACATTTTTCAACCTAGTTCTAAGAAGAGGCAATCTATTCCACAGAGTGGCAATCTAAGAACTCAAAAACTATAAGTCAGGACACACCATGAGTGAGGGCCCCTGTAAATTTCCCCCATTTAGGGTCTGAAACTCAAAAGTCTTGATATGTGACATAAAATCTGCCATGTTAACCAAAGGCAGTGAGCTATCACCTGTACAGCAGGCAACTTCAAGTCATCTGCCAGCAGCAGTATGCGTGCGGGACGTCTGTGGTTCCCACCTCCAAGTTATACAGTGGATACCTACGCACCAGTCATGGTGTAAGGCCTTCTGATCTTCAGACCTAACCAGGGTTTCCTGCTTGCCAGTCTCAGCCTCAGGCCACCACACCCCCAGTAGGAACTTTGGCCTGCTAACTGGGGACCAGCTCTGACCAGGGAACTTTTCATCACCACCCAGTAGGCTGCAAACATACCCTGGCCTGCCCTTCTTCAGGTAGTGTCCCTCAGCCCGACAGTAGTACTCTTTATAATTCTCTTTTGTCTCTTCTCATTACATCTAGTAGGTGACCTCTAAAATGGATCCAAATTATCCCCACTTCCTGATAGCCACAGCCTTGTGTAATCCTCTCTTTTCACGTGGTCAGATCTACTGACTTGTCTAGATAGAAAGCTGCCTTCATTCTTTACCTGCTCGGAGGGAAGCCAGCTATCTTTCAGAGAAGTCCATATGGCCAGAAACTGCTGTCCAGTGAGGAAGGTTGGGCACTAGCTGGGAGGTGGATTCCCCAAAGCCACCTGAGGAAGGTGAAAGAGATCTTCCTCTATTCAGGCCTCATGAAGACGATAGTTCAAGGTGGCATCTGACTAGCTTTGTGAGGGACCCTAAGCCAGCACCGTGCAGCAAAGCAGCCCTGGACTCTTGATATATGGAAACAGTCACATAACAAAGGTTTGTTATTCAAAATTGCTACATATTTTTGTGCCCAATACCGACCAGAATCAGATTCTCATCACTAGCTCCTTCCTACCTGCCCAACATCTGATGTCATCACTCTACAGTCCTCCTCTGACACCACTGTCACCTCACCTGACCACCCTCTTCAGGCTCTGTCTCCACAGTGGAATCCCCTGCCCAGGAGGGGAGAACTGCCCCACCCTGGCAGTTCTCTTCACTTGCCCTATAGGAAAATCCTGTTCTTAAGATGAGCACATTTGTTCCAGACTGGCATCTTCAGCTACTAGGAAACCACAAGCAAAGGTGTGCACATGGGGAATGTGAGAGGTGGCATCTTCCCAGAGGTCCAAGACCATACAGCAAACCAACCACAGTACATGCTGCACAGCCATGACCCTTCCATTGCAACACCCAGAGAGATTCCATGATCCCTCACAGAATTATTTGCAAATTTGAATTTACATTAGATACTATTTTTTTTCTTGCTTGGCATGAGTGCACTCCATTGTATCAGAATATAAAATGAGAAGAGGTAAATAAAACTGCTATTTTGATCCTAATACATTTAGAGAGAAATGTGTTTATTACATTTTATAGTTTAAACATTCATAATGTTTAATTCTTGGCTTTACCAAGTACTTAATATCTGAAAGATACTTTGTTTTAAATATTAGCATCATTATTTAAAAAATATATTATGGCACAATATTTTTAAAATACATAAATGTAAAATAGTGCAGCTACCATAAAGAGCACTATACTTCATTAAACCCCTTTCCGGGCACATATGCCAAAGAAGTAAAAGCAGAGTCTTAAAGTGTTATTTATATACCCAAGATTGTGGCAGCACAATTCACAGCAGCCCAGATGTGGAAGCATTCCAATTCATCCATCAATGAGTGAGTAGAACAACAAAATGTAGTAGATACCAACAGTGACATATCATTTGGTCAGAAACAAGGAGAAAATTCTTGCATATGTCCCCAATGAATGAACATTTAGAAAGAAACACTGTGTAAATTAGGTAGAAAAAGATGGAGACTGTATAATTTCAATTATATGAGGGATCTAAACTGGTCAAATTCACAGAAACAAAAGGGAAATGATGATTACCAGGAGCTGGGTGCCTAGGAATCATCCTTTGATGAGCAGAGTATCAAGATGAAAAAGTTATGAGGATCTGTTGGACTACAGCAGTGTCCTTGACACTGTTGAATTACCAGTATAACTGAGATGATTAATCAGTACACTTCATGTTTTTTGTTTGGTTTTGTTTTACCACAATGAAAGTACATCAATGTATGGATATTCAAAGGACTGACCACTCTTTGATTCCCTATCGTCATGTCCAGTCTGCTTTTCCTTAGGCTATTAGGTAGCTATTGCCTTGGCAGTTTCTCAAATGCCACCCTTGCATTATCCAGCTGCCCTTGTCGGAAGTAAGTCTCTTCTGCAATTCCTGTGAGAATGTGCTAGTAGTTTCATTTGGATAACCCTGTACCGATAAAACTATTTCAGAATCTCTTTCTCCAAAGGTAGTGATAACTGTTTTTCCTGGCAGGGGCCAAAAGAGGAAAGGTAGTTTCCTGCATATGTCTCACTAAGGGGTGGGCCAAAATCATCTTACGACTTGGCTTTGAAACCCTGGTGATCTCACCCCTTGACAAAAGTGTGCCCTAACTGCGAGCCATTGATTTATTTTTTTTTTTGATTGGACTAATATGATTCATCCGATGTGCAGTGAGTCAACCCCCAGGAAAATCTGTTTCCCTTTAAATTTTGCTTCAAGTAGTTCTACTTCCTTACAACTAAATCTCAAAGCATTATTAGAAACTTTTATGAATATCAATAGTTTTTGATTGACAAGGCTTCTATTCCCAGAGCTTAATAATTAGTAGAAATGTGATTTTTAAGAATATCATTAGTTAAATACAATTGGTAAAGAGGAAAATAAGCCTGCTGTGGGACTTTTTCTTTTTGGTGTCTGTCAGGATACTGGATTCTGTGCTGCAGAGAACTTTTCCTTTCATTATAAAACAGCAGCACTCCTTTATTCACCACCAGGTTGTTAAAGCTCCAAGTTTCTCTTTATTTTCTTTCTAACCTCCTTTGACTGTTTCACATCTCTTTGGACTCTGTATTTGTACATCAAAACAATGAAAATAAGGAAATGCAAAAGTTGTAGAAACCAATTACAGAGAAAAAATGCGTAAGTGTATAAATTATAGTCCATATGAAATAGCCCACAAAAGATTGCCTTACCCATGACAAGACTGTTCTAACATCAAGTTAAAGTTGTGTTTCTTCAGGACCAAATGATCTAAAAATAGCTTACATAAACATCATGGGCACTGATAAACTAAGAAAATATGGATGAAACTACCTTGCTTACATTGGAATTTCTAATATATTTTCTAAGTTGTATCTAAGTTTTGTAAGCAGTTTTAAGTCTGTAAAATAAGTTATACTGAAAGTTTATTTCATTGAAATTGATGTAAACATACATGAAAGAAAGGAATACAAAAATTACCTAAGTGCTAGTAAAGCAAATAATTACCTTTTAATTAATGTAAACTACAGCTTAACTAGCTAAGCTATATCACTTGCCACAAACAAAAAAAGGAAGTGTGACATTTCTGATTTCTATATTTTCTATAAGCACAATTCAATTATGTGTTATTTCTAGTTTACTACTGAGCCTATCAAATTTTCATTACTTCAAGACAAGTACTACTTAGGGGGAAAAAACTACATAGGGGAAACAATCATTGTTACAATTCAAAATCTTTATTATATCACCTGAAAACAAAACTCATATTTCAATTACAAAACACACACACACACACACACACACACACACATATATATATTTGATAAAGCAGATATAATATCTTGATGGAAGGTTTAATAGAAATTGTATCTAAATTCAAAATATTCAGATTTTGCTACTTTCAAAAATCTCCTTAGATATAAACAAATCACAGGGGTACACACATTGGTGAAAATTCTTCAAACTATATACTTAAGTCTTGTCCATTTACCTGTATATAAACTACACTTTAATTTTAAAAACATTCTCAACCATATGGCCCACATACCTATAGTCACTTAATGTAAAGGTAAAATCAATCCAAGAAATAGAAATGTTCTTGCTGTTTGCTATTGATTTGTGCGGTCACTTTAAATCTTTTTTATGCTCTTACTTCAACCACTATTTGATCATTGGATCTACTCCTCAGGGAAAGTGTGGAGAAGCAATTGAACCACCTCTGCCTGCGTTTTTCACACACCTTGTCCCTTAGCCTCATGATTTAGAGAGTTCAAGGTAAGCTTCTAAGGTACATTCATATCAAGAGGATTACATGAAAGTATTAGCTTTTTTTGTGCTAAAGGGCTTTTCTTTTTTCTCTTTCGGGGGTGGGGGGAGATTTGCTTTTGGCAAGCTCCCCATGGCAAACTTCTTTGAAGGAACAAATCTGAAGCGCATTCATCCCTGTCTTCAAGAACTTGCTAGCTAAAGCATTTAAAGAAGATACTGGGACATATCCCAACACTACCTTTCTGATTTTGCAGGATGATCTTAGTCAATTTGGAATTTTGACAGATTTCCCAGAATACTTTGCAAAAGTCTCTTTCTAGAAGCAACTACATGAAAGATTCCAATTACTCAGCCCCATGCTCTCAAATAAATTCTTTGTATATGCTAAATTAGCCCAAAATCACAAGTATTCAGGAAACAATTCTTAAACTGAGATAAAACATTTTGCTAATATATACAAATAAAATTTGTAGTACCTAACTACAGGTGACTTCATAAATAAAGTTGACGAATATGAGATTGTAAGTTATAAAATGAAAAAAATCTGTGTTCAGAGCAGTACTACTCCAAGCATGAGGGAAAAAAAAAATATATATATATAATCAAAGATCTGTCTGTGCCAACTGTTTGGCACTTCAAATCACTCTTATAGGATCAGTTTATCAGCCAGTTATTTATCAGAACAGAAAGTAACCTTAACTCTAACCCTGCCCTTCCGTTTTACAAAAGGGAAACTGAAATCCAGTTTCTTGAGGCTTAATCATAGTTATTCATGAAGTTCAAAGATTTAACCTTACATTTCACCTGGTTACTTTTACCTATGTTGGTGAAATATTTAGGGTTACACTTCCTATTAAATATTATTAGTGCTTTATAAGGGCAGTTTTCCCAATATGTAAGAACAGTATCTTTCAATAAAAATACTGTTTGCCCTGTATATAAGAGATCTGCTTAGATACAAAGTAATTAAATTTATCTAAAGTACAGTCTGAGTAACCAGAGAGACACAGATTCAAATCCTAGCCCCAAATCCTGGTCTCATAACAAACTAGTCATATGACCATGAGAAAATTTTTGAGACTCAATGAGAAGTAATTTTGGGCTCAAAGACTACTGTGAGGGAATAAATGGTTTCCAGTAAATAATGTGCCTACAATAGGCAATGGGTCTTATACTCAGTAATGTGTACTGTGTTTTAAATTCCAAATGAGAAATGGCATATGTTTACTTCAAAATTATTTGGCTTTATGCTTGAGCCTTGTGACTAGAGTTGCTAAACTATAATTAAATAACTTAAAATGAAATGACTAGTCTAGGAAAGGTATTTCTTGAGCTCAACCTGAGTCAGGTGTCATGATAGCACAGAAAGAACATATAATTCAGTCCCTGTCCTGCAAAAGGAACTAATAGTGATCCACAAATGTGTCTATATGATCAAGTGCTGAGCCATGTAGGAGAGAAGAGGAGAGGTACACTTGGTGGAAATCCTAAGGAAAGCCCGGGGCACGGTGGAGGACATATGAATGAAGGTGGTGATGAGCATGACGGGACAGACGGTCCTCACACAGCTCTGGGCAAGAAAGCAAGAGGGACTGTGTGAGAGGACCAGGTTTAAATCTGCCTTGGAGAAGCCAAATGAGCGAACTAGTCATACTCCAAGTGCATCCATGTAATCCCTCTTTGACGTAACAATGCGCATTGTCTTCACTCTGCTATGAAACAATTGAAAGTTGACCTTTTTCTGACCTGAGACGGGGTAGATAAGAACTATGTTCAGAACAGCCTGTTTTGTAATTAGCACTCACAACCCCAGATCATACTTCACATCCCTTTAACCTGACTCTTTTTATAGTAGTCTTAACCATATTTTTCACTTGAAATTCACTTTCCAAACTAGAAATTGATTTTCTGCTTCCAGTTTCCCAGAAAGTCTTTCACAGGGGCAAAAACAAAAGAGAAGAAAAGAAAGGCAGAGAGAGAAAGGACAGAAATAACGTCCAGCATTCAAGTCTGTGGTCTAACCTATTAACTAAGGGTGAAGCCAAGAAAGCTCGCCTAGTCTGCAGGCAAAACGGCTGTGTGAACGGAACGGTGTTTTGGGGATCTGAAATTTCAGTCCTGCCTGCCGGGATTTTGTGACTGAAGGGCAGCCGAGTAGCACGCAGTGCACTACAGGGCCTCACTTGCTGGCTTTTATACAATCTTGGGTCAAAACTGCCAGTCACTGTTATCCCCTTTTACTCTGTGAAAATAGAGCTGAAGGAAAGATAGGGAGAATTTGTTCCATTGCTCTGTCTGGTAGATAAATATCATATTAAATCTGCATGGCAGCTTTCTGACCGTTTCCAAGTCTCCTGCATCAAGTCCCTCATAGTTACAGTGTGAAAGCCCGGATAGGGGGACAGTGACATTGGCCCCTGCAGCGAGAGCAGAGCTGCGCTATAGAAAATGACGGCAAACTGGCCGTCCTCTCCGAGAGCAGCCGGGAGGCCTGAGGGGGCAAATGGTGTCTCTCTTCCCTGCAGGGGTCCTGTGGACTTGAAACATCAGGGTAAAACAAAAGCAAAGAGCAGCATCCCCAAACCAGTGAGTTCCTAAGGGTCACGGCGCGACATTTATCTAGACGAAAAGACACAGTGCGCATTGAAACGATTAACATGGAGGTTTGTTCTAGTCTGGAGCCCCCAGCAGGACGCAGTGCATGACAACTGGCCCTTGATGCAGACTCTTGGTTTGTGAACGTTAGAACGGGCCAGCGCAGAGCCCAGAGCGTGGGACGCGCTCCGGTCAGGCCGCCCTCTGCAGCGCGCAGCTCCGGCTGATGCAGTCCAGGCTTTGCCCAAGGGGAAAGGTTGCCGCCCGGTCCGCAGGCGCGGGAGGAGTCTGGCGGTGATTGATGGGGAGAGGAAGAAGGAATAAAAGTGCTTGTCTGAGGACAGCGGAGTCCCATTGCCTCAGGGTTTCGTCAGAGCCAGGCCGGCCTGCTGTTGGGGGTGGGGGGTGGCCTGCTCCGAGCCGGCGACCCAGCTGCGAGTCCTGCGCGCTCTGCGTCCCACGCTGAGCTCGGTGCTGCTCGCCCGCTGCTGGGGCGTCCCAGCCGCAAGGTAAACTTTCTAGCTTGGCGATGAGTTAAAACCAGGGACTGACTCTTGCTCTTGGGCTTCATTCAGTTTGACTTACCTACTCCTTTGGGAAATTTTTCTTTTTAAAGAAATCAATAAGAAATATAGATGCAGCAAATTTAAATGGAGTTGTGTAAGGGAGGGAGACGCTTGAGTGTTGGAAGCCACTTTGAAGAGAGGAGCTTCCAAGTTACTGCTGGTGTGTCCCCAAGTTAGACCTGAGGTGAGGAGACAGATTCCCCAAGTCCTCCTGTGCGCTCCTGCGCGCCCTGGGGGAATTGCTGCGCAGCAGGCTGGGAGCAGCGACCTGCACCGCCACGAGCAGTTCAGGAAGTTCAGGGGGCCCTGGGTGACCTGGGTTCCCCTGCCGAGCAAAACGCAGAGATCCGCACCTGCCCTTGGCTGCTAGATAAACCTATCCCTAGTCCCTACACTTAGTTACAACGCAAGTTCTCCTCCCCGCACCCTGGAGAGTTCAGTTCAGAGCTCTACCATCCTTCCTTCCCAGGCACACCCCTTCCAGAATGCCCCGCCCCACCGAGAGAGACCTACCCCTTGGCGGGAAGTGGGGGAGGAGAAACCGGGAGAGGTATTAGGAAGGAGATTCAACTCGCAGCGAGTGACGCACACCGAAGCTCCCACTGGCGCGCAAACTTAAGTTACTTTTGCACGCGGGTAGTGGCGATGCGCTGAGCTTTGCTAGTGTAACTGATCCTACTCTCCCGTCTTCGTTTCCCCGCCAGCCTCCACACGGAGAACGGCGGAGCGGCCACCGGACGCCCACTGGAACAAGCAGCAGCATGCAGTCGCCGCCAAGTCTGTGCGGACTCGCCCTGGTGGCGCTGGTTTTTGCCTGCATTTCGGCTGGGGTCTGCGGAGAGGAGCGAGGATTCCGGCCAGCTTGGACCACTCCAAGGCTTCTGGAGACTGGAGAGAGAATAACACCATCTACTAAGACCTCCTGGCCGAGAAGTTCCAACTCCAGCTTGCCAGAATCCTCGGCACCTGCACAGATCCCCGAAAGAGGGCAGACGCATGGGGGCCCGCCGCGCCCTCCCTCCGCTCCACAATGCCACAGAAGCATTGAGATCAAGGAGACTTTCAAATACATCAACACGGTTGTGTCCTGCTTAGTGTTCGTGTTAGGCATCATCGGGAACTCCACATTGCTGAGAATCATCTACAAGAACAAGTGCATGCGAAACGGTCCCAACATCTTGATCGCCAGCCTGGCTCTGGGAGACCTTCTGCACATCATCATTGACATCCCCATCAATGTCTACAAGGTACGGGCACTGCGCACATCCTGGAGGGCTTACATATGGGAGGGGCCTGGCTGGAGAGGGGAGCCGAGACGAGACTGCCTTTAAAGGGAGCTTTCTCATGAATATTCTTCCCCTCCTAAAAGTCACTGGAACCAACCCCCTTGTCTTCAGTAGCTCTCTGCAAAGCCTAGGGTAAGTGCAGTCTTTGATCAGCAGCTTGCCTTTCATCAGGAACTTACTAGAAATTGAAGGTTTTCCTGCCCCACCCCAGGCCCAATGACACTCTGGGGTGGAGCACAGCAATTTGAGTTTTTAAGGCCCTTTATGTAGTTGTGGCGAACTCTTTGAGAATCACCACCAGTCATAAAGTCCAGCTATAAGGGCACATTCTCGATCAAAGTGTAGTTCACAGGCTGGCAGCATTGCCATCCCCGGGGGCTTGTGAGGGAATGCAGGTCTTCCCCAGACTTACTACAACAGCATCTGCACCTCTAATGCTCAGCTGATTCCTATGAGTGTCTCTTCGGGAGCATTGTCTTGGAGGACCAAGAAAGTGAGGAGCTGGAGTAGGTTTAGGGGAAACAAAAGGCCTGGAAGAAAGAGGCTCCCCCCGGTGAGGAGGAAAACAGTCCAGCTGCTAAGAGTGAGTTTAGCTACTCTTCACTGGACGCCTGCAGTGGTAAAACCCACAAATAGACATCTCCAGCCTTTTACAGGTGACTGGTAGGATGCTCGAGGCCTTCCAGTGAGCAAGAACTAGGCTGGAGATCAGCCCCAAGTCTGTCAGGTTCCAAAGTGTGCACGATAGATTATTCTATGGACAAGACCAAGGGGCACTCAAATTGTGTTGTAAGGTTAGTAGTTGGCATTACTGTGTGAACTTATTATTAACATTATCATCATCACAGACATCAGAGGAAACAGGTATAAGAACCCGGGCAGGACAAAAGCAACCACTGTCGGACTCCAGATTGGTTTGGAACTCTGGACACATACCAACCTCTGGGTCTCAGTTTCCTCAACCACATACTGAGTATTTCTGAAAGAAAGCAGCTTGAGTCAAAGAGCAGGAAAATTTCAATGCACTATGCAGATATTTAAAATGCTGCTTCCAATGATGAGAAGCAATAAAAAGTTACACATAGAAGCATAACCAAAGCATTAGGGAAGGAGAACATGTTTTGTGGATTTGTGCACAAATGCAAAGGTAAACATGGGGTGCAGGGTTGGGAGATATTGCAAGGGATGCTTTGAGCTCTGTACCAGGTGCGGCTACCTTACAGCATACTTAATGCATTTGACTTCCTAAATCTCTGGAAACTCTAAGCTAAATGCCACATTATAAAGTAATTACAGATATTTCTGAGGTTTAGAGACAAGACTCAGATGAGGATCTAGGTCTGCAGAAAACTCTCCCGGGACTGGGAATAAATTGAAGAAATTGTGCAATCCAGCACAGCACGTGGTTCTGATGGACTCTAAGGGTTTATTTTAAACCAAAGTATGGATTAAACACAACTCCAACAGGGCAAAAAAAAAAAAATCTGTTTCTTAAGGAATCCTATAGACTAAGCCCTACCCTGGTAATTTGGTAAAGAAATTTCAGTTCCTCGAAGCTGAAGCCTTCACACATCTAGCCCAGTTAGAAACCTCCCTAAATCAGCCAGAAACTGAAGTGTTGTGTTGAAGGTAGGGTTGAGAACATTTTCTTTTGTTGTGTTGCCTCCAGACAAGATATAAATCAGTCCTTCCAGGATGGTGGAAGAGACTTTCTGTCTCATCAAATGAGTGTTTTCCATAAACCAAAGAATATCTGACTGAGCACATAGGATTCCTTTCATTTCAAAGTCTTTTATTATTTCCCTAGGAAGTTACATCCTTTTCCCTGAAGCCATCCAGTCTGTTAAAGCTGTGTTTTTACTTCTGAAATAAAATGAGTCATTATAAACCCAGTCATCTAGATATTTTTGTAAGTCAGAGACAAATCCATCACATAAAATTATGTCTCATTGCTAGGTTTGCTGAGATGGGCTCCTGCGTAGCTTCTTTTGGTTTAATGTAACAGCACTGGCTACCAGTTAGTGTGAGCTAGGAACTTGCTTCATTTCATTAAATCACTGCAACAATTTTAGGAAGGAGAAATTGTTATCATGCCTGTTTCAGATCTGGGAAAATTACAAGTTGAGTGAAGAAGAAACTCGCTCCCTGTCACAACACTACAAAGTGACTGGGTTTGAACCTAGGTCATCGGGCCCTGGGACCTGTGTTCCCCGCACCCCAGGGCACCAACTGTACTCAAGCACAACATTGCCTAGAGCCTTGGCCCTTGTGACCACCTCAGCTGGGTGCCTCTGCGAAAGTATGTCACGCATCACCACATAGTAGAATTCTTGGCAAAGATGTTCAGGATGAAGTTGAATTTTCTGAGGACTTTTAGCTCTTGAAATTGTCTTTAGATGGCCTGTAGTGTATAATATAAATATCAGTGGATATTTCTCTAAAGACAACTTGCCAAAATGCCTAATTGAAATTAATTTATTCCTCTAAAAATGGTGGAACTATAAGTGTATAGAATGCATTTAGAAGCTGGGCATAGTGGTTCAAACCTATAGTCCCAGCATTATGGGAGGCTGAGGCAGGAGGTCTGCAAGTTCAAACCCTGCTTAGGAAACTTTAGGGATTTAAAAATATCCTGTCTAAAAATTTTAAAAGGGGCTGGGGATTTAACTTAGTGAGGAGGCCTTGGGTTCAACATCTAGTACCACAAAAAAAATTTTTTTTCTGAGTTGTCAAGTGTCATGGATACTACAGTTTAATTTAAGTGAATTATGAATGTCATTATTGAGAATGCCTGAAGTGAAACATTTAAATCCCTAAATAAGTGATTACTGATTTTTTTCTTTCTTTTTTTGTGAGATGTTATAATTCTCCTTGAGAATCCAATATATACAACTTCTGGAGGCTCATAGACTCCTTCAACCCTTTGGTTAATATACTCAAGGGGCCAAAAAATATCCGTTTGAATCTATAACATTAATTTTGAGCTTAATAAGTACAGAGTCCAATAACACTGACAAGCCATAGAATGTCACAGCTCTTGCTGGAGGTCACAGTCCTTGATGTGGCTGTAAAATGGGGCAGAACTGTCCACAAGGAGAGGAGAGGTGCCGAGAGGTGCTGATAGCCTTTGGGAGCAGACCCGCTTGGTGCACCTTGCCTCCCTCGAGCTGTGACCTTGAAACTCTCAGGTAGAATCAATCACTTCCCATCTCCTATGTCAAGAGATCCGGTGTTAAAGGCCAGGGGTCTCTGGACACTGAGGAAATGAGGTTGTTGAAGCACTTCAGGTACTCAAGTAAACTTGCTGAGCAGAATGAGCTCTATTTACCTTCCACAGGAGCACAGATAAGGTCGTGCCTACATTTCACAACAGAAACAGATGAAAAGTCAATAATCCAACCATATAAAGTGGATATTTACAAATACGTATAGGCATGGATATAGGCATTTGTATATACAAAATGTTAAATGTTCTATGAGGGCACAGACCCAGAAATGACCCGTGTGTGTCACGTGGCACGAAGTCTTGCACATAATAAGCAAAAAATACTAGTAGAATGTATGTATATTTGAATAAGTAGAAATTTCTGTTTTGAATGATCTGTTTTTCAGCTATTATCTTTACAAACATGACCTCAAACCACACATTTGTACATACCATTTTGCACACATGTAGGGCTATATCTAAATGGTATATTTCCAAAAACTAGTATTAGTTTTTGGAAAACTAGATGGCAAAACTAGAAGGTTGTATGCATCTGTAATTTTAATATATTTTGCTGCATCAAAATTTGACCTTATTATCCTACTCTCAGTTATAATCATTATTTTATAACATTTCCAAATAGATATACATACACTGATATAAATCTCTGATATGCTTGAGTTACGATGCTCAATATTTACATGGTCTGTATAGCCACCTGAACCAAAAACCAAAGTTGAAAGCTCTGTGAAAGTGAATCTCTTCTTATTTTCAAGCTATTTACTATGTCTTATGTTTGTTAAAATGTGACACATGTTGGGGTCCTCTAGACACATGTTGGACACAAAGTCTGCTGTCTAGGTGCTAACCTGCTATACAACAGAAGTCAAAGCCATAAAGAAAGTCAAACAGCCAAGTGTAATGTGACTAATGTGGTGCGTTTTTACATCCTTAGTTAACTGGTTAGTTGATTTGGCTTGGTTTGGTTGAGTTGTGATATCTGAAAATACTTGGTGACAAGTTTTGAAGAAATTAAAATTTCTCTCACAAATATTTCTGGATTTTGTTTAACAATTTAACTGTGCTACATTTAGATGAATAACTGGGTCATTATGGTTCTCAAATATAACTTCCTTTATAGGCAAGGAAACTGCTTTTACAGCTTAAAAAAAAAAGGTAAAACTGCTGATCTGTAACATCTAACTAATTAAGACGGGGGTGCCTGTGATGTTAAAATGCTGGTATGTTAAAATGTGGAATCACAGCATTGCACCCACAAATGAGTTTTGAGTGAAGTGGTCTTGGCAGGTAATCAGATATTTTGTTCTTGTGACACAATCATAATTTTCTTTCTGACCAAATTCACCTCTCTCACTGTCTTTCTTTATATGACTTCTGGTACTTAATAAATTTGTGTACAATTCACTAGTTTCATAGTTAAAATTACGAGTTGAAGGAGCAACATCAAATTTAACTTTTAAAGTTATAATTTTCCAAGTCAGCAAATAGAAATATGTGCATATATAGCAATAGAAGAAACAAAAATATCACAAGAAGGGTAGTCTTATTTCTCCCACTTCAGTACTACTATTTTCATCACTAAATTTAATAACACCTTTCTCATTATTAATCAAATAACTTAGATATTATAGTGAGATATTTTAGTGACAGATAAAGATATTTTAATGACAGAAGAATTTTGTTCCAAAAATGGAACTTATAGCCAGGTGTAGTGGTGCACGCATGTAATCCCAGCACTTGGGAAGCTGAGGCAGGAGAACTCTGAAAAGTTTGAGACCAGCCTGGGCTACAAAGTGAGCTGAATTGCATGGTGAGATACTGTCTTAAAAGGAAAAATAAATAAAAAATAATTGAACTACATACCTTCAGGATATATTTAAAGCAAACTCAATTTAAGAAGCACCATTGAGAATATTTAAATGTCATATTTTAAAAGTGTTAAATAAAGAATGAAACTATTAGCTCTGATTAACAGATCAAACAGATACCCCAAACCCACTAGGCACAGTGCTTACAACAGTCAATAGCAGTTTGATGCTTCCAGATAAATGATACTATGCAAAAGACAGAAGGTCAGTGGGCTCTTTCTACTTGTATTTTTATAAATGGCCAAATGAAAGGGGGCATGCTTGAACTCTTGGGCTCCTGGGTATTGGTCATAACCAAATAGCACATCAGTAACAGAATTCAAATAACACAGCAACTCAAGACTTCATGTTCCCTGTGTACTGTTTCACCTGTTACCACAGATTCCTATGACCAAATGGTTAGCAAACTGGGGCCCTGGGCAGTGAAAGGTTCCCCAGGTTGACTTTGTGGTACTTATGTTTGCCTTTGATCTGACACTTGGTCGCTCCATAAATCCAAGCCTCTAAAAATGTCAAGGTAATGTTCCTTTCAGTATTGTAAGGCTTTATCTATCAAAGGCTTTTGCTTTGCTTACCTACTATGAGCTGTGCAAGACTGAAGGTTATTTCCAGAGTTATACAAAAGGATAACATGGCCAAGACCCCGTTTTCCCAAGGCCAGAGAGCTATGTTCTTCATTTCACAAGGAAACCATATACGGATATCTGTGTGTGGTTAATATGCTATAGTTGATTATTTTTAGAGAAACATGTCAAATGCTAATAAATGATTAAGTGCTTTAAAAGGTGTTGACGCATAAAGCCTGAGATTGAAATTACATTAGATGTAATTTATGATGTGAAACAGTCTCTTTTAAAACTTTGTGAAGTTAAGAAGAGGTTGGTTATGTTTGGGAGATAGCTCAGCATAGTGCATGAGTGTACTTTGGCCAACAGCTTGTCCAATTTTAGACTAATTTTATTCTCAGTGCTTTTCTATTACAGTTATTTTGTCTTTCTTGTAGATCCTCTGGCAAAAATATGTAAGAAGGAGAAAAGGGGTGGTGGCAGAAGGAAGTAGAAGGGGAATGGAGAAAGAAGAAAGAAGGATTGTCCCTTTAGAAAAATATTAGCAAAGCTGACTGATGCATTTCTCAAGCAATTTTACTTCTCTGAGGCTCCATGCTCCTGCTCATGCCTCTGACCTGTGTCCCTTCTCTATTTTTTTCTTCTTCAGTTTCATTGTAGCTTCTGGAAAAGAGGAAAATTACCCTGAGGAGGTTTATAATGTACACCACCATTTTCCCTCTCACTCAGTATCTTCAAACTATTTTAAAGCACATAGACATCTGACATCTTCTGATGGTAGCTGATGAGTATTACATAGATAACCCACAGATGGGTGAGCTTTACATATGCACAGAAGCACTCATAAGACTTACTGAATTAATTCCGAGCCTCATTCTGAGCCATCAGACTGCCCACATTCCCGTTCTTCAGTTCCATCAGGGTTCTCGGGGGTCCAGCTCCCGTAACTGAATCGAATGAATACATTCTCTTGTTTTTCAAATACATAATGCATCAGTGAAAGTTTTTTGTTTGTTTTTGCAGTACAGGGAACTGAACCCAGGGCTTTACTGGTGGATAACATTGCCAGTCCTCTTTTAAATATTTGTGTATTGAGACAGGGTCTCGCTAAGTGGCCCAGGTAGGACTCAAACTTGAAATTCTCCTACTCTAGCCTCAAAAAGTGCTGTGATTACAGACCTGCCTTATCACACCCAGGTCAAAGGAATTTTCAAGAACAAACTGTGGATATATTTTTAAGTTCAGAAAACAGGACGATAGCAATCCATTCAGTTACTGGCTTAGAAATACATTTTATTGTGATAAAACAATAAGAAAACATATTTGAAATAAACTTCAATTTCTCCTAAGAAATATTTTTAAAACTATTTTCCTGTTTCTGCTTCTCTTAGAGATTTTGTTATAAGAAATTTAATCCATTATCATAAGCCCATTATTCTATTTCATTAAGTCACAGGAATCTTTCTGGAGCAATGGAACACTCTCTGTTCTGTGGAAGCTCGTAACACAGGTCTCCAGGGCCTCTGACCTCTATGTTGCCCCCTCCAGAAGACATGTTATGATCTATTTGCATGGTGCACCTGGGGGCTAAATTGACATTATTTTTGACCCACATATTTCTAAGCCATATAGCATAATCTTTAAAGTGATTAAGTGCATTTTGTTTGATAGGTGCAGAGTGAAACTTGTAATTTACAATTGTCCCTGAGGGTATGAGCATGTTTGTTAAAAAAATTTATACATTTGCCCAGGACTTTACTCTAAATTTTTCCTATGCATGATTAAGAAAAGGAGAGTTCTGACACAGAAATCTTTGAATGAGGGTATCCTAGATTATTAAAATGTTCGTTCACACAGAAGAAGTTATCTGCTACAGGAAACTCAGATAAAAACACCCTTTCCGAAAGCTGTGGAATACTAGCACTCCATCATTTCCCTCTAGCTTTTCTTGGAAAAACATTTGTGTAATGCCAATCACTTGAAACGAATGTTCACAATTCACCAGGAGATGGAACAGACTGGTTGTCCTTTGTACTTTGCTCAGCGACCCTCTGAAACGGTGTTTCATAAATGCCCGTGCTTGCTGCACCACCTCCACAAAATGTACAGTTCTTTCAGCAACAAAAGCTCTTCATAGAGTCCCACAGATAGTGAGAAACAGTAGGATCTGTTTTTTATCAGTCATTCCCTTGACAAGTTGGAGAAAGAGTGAGGGATGAATTTTTTATCTTTCCCATTTTCTGACCTCCATGGAAGGACAGAAGTCCAATAGGAGAACACCAGAATCCCAAACCTCTGTCCCTGAGGCACTGACTAAAAGTGTCAACAAGACCTCTGGTCATCTGAATTGGGAAGTATCAAGATAAATACAATCATCTCAATTCTTCTGAGAAAATGTTTATAACGTAAGACTGAAAAGCTCATGACAAAAGCTTTATCACAGAAGATTTCTGCCTATGACCAAATTTATACATTCATTCATTCATTATTTTTATTAAACAAGCTTGTAATGAGTAACCGCTGTGTTCTCGACATTCCAAATATTGTGGAGTAATCTAAAGCAAATAAACAGTTAACAGTTTATTGTATACTCTTAATTTGAGGAACAGGGGGAAAATGGTATGTATGGTTAATGAGGCAAGTGAACATTACTAGTTTAAGACGATTAACCTTGGCATTTCCTGACTTTATATGGCTTGATTTCTTTTGGTATTAACAGGATATTACCAAAGTTCCACCAACCTCCCCTGCTTTAATATCTCAAGAATGTAATTTTTAATTAAAAAAAAGAAATGAAATTGTTAATCTTTCAGTTGGTGAGATTTTGTATTTTCATAATACTCTTAAAGAAAGAATATTTACTTTCCATTCATGCTACTACTCATTTTAGGAATTTTTAAAAACATATAAAGAAAAAAATTTTACAATTTCATTAAAAAGTGCATTAGGATCATCTTGCCTGTTCTTCTTTTACCCAACATTATAGAATTGTGACCATCTTTGATCCTTTATAACCACTATGGTCACATCTTTTTTTCAAGCTAGTACTTTTATCATCCAAAGGAAGTATGTTGGGGAAGCAATGTAAGCCTTAGGGAAAAAGAAACCCAGACAAACATGAAGCTATCACCCTGTCAAAGGAGCACCACATTGCCCCTAGGACCCAGTGCTAACAAAAGCTATTCAGTTAGATGAGACAGCACGATGTGAAAACCAATGTTAATTATGGGAACCTTTGCTGACTGGCTTGAATTTGGTAAATATTAGGTAATACATATTCAAATGTAACTGTAAACATGACCTACAAGTTTAATTCATGTGGAAAGAACACAGTGTCAGCATTGAACTCTAACGTCTTTTTTGTGGTCAGAGAGACTGAATACTTCTCCGTCCTGGTGGTGGGGATTGATCCTAGAGTCTCACACATGCTAAGCATGTGCTCTACCACTGAGCTACAACTTCAGTCCAAGAATGACTTTTTTGATTACATGTTTGATTTCTCTTCAGCATTTAGACCTTGACCTTGTCTAACTGATGGGGTAAAGTTCACATACAAACTAAAAATAAGGAATAAAGAATATGTTATTGCTGGGTTAAATGTTATAGTTGCTTCCTCTTATAATAAAATGAACCAGTTTCCTCTGTAGAGAGCAAAGATATCAGGTTGGATTTAAAATTACAGATGTTGTTATTTTGCTAATGAATGGTGAGAGAATGAACATCCAAAGATTATAAAAGTGTGTATCAATGTTCTCTCACCAAAATTTGAAGATGGAATCTTGGTTGGAAGTGATTTTCTTATGACACTTCCCTGCTTTTCCATACCCAGGACTTAATTTGCATTACATAGGAAGTTGATGCATTTGCCTTTTAACTAAGCTCCAAGCACTAACCAAAGACTGTCACAGTAGAGACCATTCTGATGACAGAGATTAGCATCAACAGCAGGCATGGTTTCTATTGTGGAGTATTCAGGCTTTTCTGTGTCTCTACAGAAAAGTCAGAAGTTGAACTTTTTAGAAGAAGCGTGCATAAGGGCCTACCACCATTATTCCTCTTGCTGCAAAATAGTGGAAGCAACAGTGCATATTTCTCCAGCCTCTCCGAATCAGTAGTATTCAGTTTGGAATCGAAAGCATGAAATATGAAAAGCTGATAAGGTCAATGCTCCCTTTTTTTGCAACCACTTTCCCTTCAAAATTGTACATTAGAAACTTGTAATCTCTGGCTTATGATAGATTTCTTATTATCTCTGTGTTGAACTTGAAGAGCATTGTTACAATTTTCAGTTTATGTTTCCTTGTCTTCTGTGATAGCCTGGGTCAGAGGTTGAGCTGCAGGCCTTCCAGTGGTATGAAGAGCAATAATCCAATTTCTAGGCTGAGCCAAAAACAATAGCAACCTCAAAACAGATCCTGGATTCAGTGAAGAGCCCATTTTCATTGGCCAGCCTTCAATGGCCAGGACACTCATTGAGTCTTAGAAGAGCTGTATTACATGATACCAGTGTTAACGTATTTGGAAATGACTTTGAGACACAATAAAAACTTTGAGAACATACATCTGTTGGACATTATATGAGAGTAATAGCCAGGTGTATTAATCAAAGATTTCCAAGAAACAGTACCAGCAGATGAATGAATAAATAGACATATGATAGATAGGCAGACAGATAGACAGACAAGTGGACAGAAAGATAGATAGACAAAATTATGGAGGGTGAGGAGTTCCACTATTTGTCAAATGCAACCAGAAACCCAGAATATCTAATTCAGTTCAAATCCAAAGGCCTGAGAGCTAGGAGAGACAATCATGTAAATCACAGCCCAAGAGCCATAGAAGATGAGATGAGATGTCAGCTCAAGCAGTCAGGCAGGAAGCAAAAGTAGTGAATTCCTCCTGCCTCCACTTTTGTTCTGTTCATGCCCTCAACAGATTGAATGATGCCCATTCACACTGGCAAAAGCAATATAATTTACTGAATCCACAAATACAAATGTTAATCTCACAGAAACCCCCCCAAAATAATATTTAATCTATTTATTTGACTGGCATTCTAAGGCCAGTCAAATAAACTCATAAAGTCAACCATCACACTAATAGATCAAAAGAAAGTTTTACACTGTCTAGATTTTTTACCATTATTTGACACATAGTTATAGTTTTAAAATATTTCATCCTAAGCATTGTTTTGATAAGGCCACCTAGCAGGCATTATATGGTTATAAAGTAAGCATAGATTCTGGGGTCAGACCAGCTGGATTCAAATGTGGATCCATTACTGGGGTGAGCAAAGCTGGATACACTAGTCATCTAATGAGGAGGAACAAATTGTTACTTCTTGCTTAGAAGGGGTAGGGTACAGGGGATTAAGGAATGATACTGTCTCACCAAAATTTGAAATATTTATGCATTCTGGGGATAAATTCAAGGCTGTATAAAACCACAGCTTGAGGTCTTTTATGAACTGTTTCATTGCAGTGGTTCAAATCACATTAATCATAACATAAATTGCAAGTAAGTTCATTGAAATAGATATTACTAGCTTGAGTACCCTAGAAAATATAGACATAATGTCCTGAGAACACCAGAAAAACAATCTTGTGCACTAGTCATTTGTTCTTGGTGCTTCTGAGGGTAGTTGGAAAAGCCAGGAAGCCCATTTTCAAATCTTCTCATGGTGAGTTTCAACTTCACAGTCACGTTAATACAAACACACAACAAGTTTTTCTAGTAGCACAATCTCTTCCTCACCCTATGGTTATTGAGTACTACATTAGCCAAGAATTATTTTTCTTTTTGCTGATGAGAGATAACCCAGGCAGTTTCATTAGCTGAAATTTCCAGAATAACATACAAGTTTCTAGTCATATATTCATGGAGTCTTAATCCTTACCAGAACAAGAAGGCTCTATTAAATATGTACCAAAGGCCATCTTCCTGATATCCAATAAACAGCTATAAGGCTCTCTCTTTGTCCTTGAAACAGTTTCATAGACCTAGTCCAGTGCTTAGTTTTGGGGGGACCACTGGATGGAAAGAGGCATAGGCAGATATCTAAGTAGACAGCTTCCCCTAATCCTATTCAGACATGGTTATGCCCACTGGTTCCTTTCAAAGTCACCACAAATAAGTGTCTTTTCAAGAACACAGGAGCTCAAATAATTTTAAAAATTTCAAATCTCAGAGTACAGTTTCTTAATTAGATCAAACCATGTGTCTATAACCAGTAGGGTTTGAATTTTTGGTTGGTGTTTCATTTGTCAGAATTGTTAGGAGCCAAGATAAAAGCCCACAGCCAGTGAAGAGGATGTTTGTGAACTTTGAACAGTCTGTTTTAGACTTCAGGTTCTTTGATTGCTTAGGGAGTGAGCTTGACTTGAGTAAGATGTTTAATTCCACAAGCTTACCTGCCAAAGTGGGACTTGGCAGAATATCGTAGGATCTATTCCACTGACAGAAAATTGGTTCTCAGATCCTTGTTCTTTCTAGGTTTTAAGATGGACTTGACTTCCAGCCTGAAAGTGGTAGAGAGAGACATTTGTGAAGAACAACATCCTGCTGAAAGAACATTCATGAACAGAAGTTGGGATCTTATTTAAAGCTTTTACAATAACCTGTGGTTGTGATTTTCCTTCCTAGAGTCAGGTCTCCCTCTGGTGGGGGTGCCTGGAATGTACCATACATTAACTCACACGGGGTCCATTGGCATCTGTGCCTAGTGTCACCCCTCCTGGGAGCAAACCAATGCCTTATCCCACGTTAAGCTGGTCTCACAGTAGATATTTTGATGGTTCTGCTTAAATTGTGATTCATCTTCTCTGTGTTTCTTGTAGATTGCAGTCTTCATGAAGCATGTAATGCAAGACCCTTGGTACTTGTTTAGTTATTTCAGGCCCAGTACACTTCTTCCCAAGCTGTTATGCTGGAACATGCCTGTTGTCCAGCACTTAGAACGTCAAATCAGGAGACTCTCAAGTTCAAGCTTCACATGGGCAGCTTAGTGCTCCCCCCGCTCTGTTTCTCTCTCTGTCTCTCTCTCTCTCCCTCTTTCTCTCTCTCCCTCCCCTAGTAGACCACCTTAGAGTTCAATTCCCAGAGCACCACACACACAAAAAAATTCCATTATCAATTTGCAAACAGTCAGATGGTTCACATCTAGTAATTTCTATTTCAGCAGGGCTTTATTTCAGAAGCCCTGCCTACAGTAGAGAGGTAGCCTTCAACTCAGCAATACAGGTATCTATCTAAATTACTAGGTATATAAAATTTCCAGGCACTCTTGGCATCTTGCTGAAGTCTACTTGCCAGTCTCACAAGGACTTCATCCTCGGTACGGAATTCTCCTTCCCCAAATGGAAAGTTTAGTCTTTGGTATTTTCTTGTAGTGATTATACATTGTTGGGCCCATATATGTAGTTTGCAACCTGTCAGATACCTCTGGACCCACTGAAGACTGGTGTCCTACCATAATTTCCACTTTGTTTTTTACAAAATTAAGATTCTGGCACTAGGTCACTGCTGTTAGCATTGAATTTCCGAACAGAATGCTCTGGGGAAGAAGTCTCAAAACTCTACTCTTGCTTTATTTTCAATCTAGTAGGGTGTTTTCATGAGCCTCAAAGTTCATGGTTCATGTGGCCTTTCTGGCAACCTAGTCAGCCAACTGGTTTATCAAATTTCCAATTTGTGACCTAGCAGCAAATTGCAGTTATTTCTTTGGCTTATTAATAGCTTGTAATGGAGCCAAAATTTCAGGACCATATTTGATATTGCCTGAAGGTAATAAAACTCTTTCTGCCCATAAGCACAAACTACTAAGAATGGATATCTGGAGTCAGTGTAAATATTGACCACTATAGTTTTACCCAATTTTATCGCAATGAGTCTAAGATTCTGTGCCGAGGTACCAAGGAGTAGGCCTTAGCTTTAATAGTTTCTTGCATGGTGACAGTGATATATCTGACCCAGAATTGTTCTTGACCCATGAAACTACTACCATCCATAAATATGTCTGGTTTTCCCAGTGGCTGGTTGATCAGGTCCAGTCAATAAGAAACATTTGTTTAATTATCTGTAAACATCCATTTAAATGCAGCTCAATGAAGCAAAGCAGAAACAAAGAGACAGGAGTCAGGGCAGAAACTACCTGCAATTTTACATTAGGGTTGTCTGACAGGATTGATATCTTTCTAGTCATGCTAAAGTCAGCCAATGGACTCTTTGCTCTAACAGGAGAGGCTATAGTTAGGGATTGGCATTGCTTCGGAGTGACCGTTCAGCTTCCTGGAGAGCATCTTAGGTTGCTACCACTGCTAGAAGCAAGGAGACCATCCCTTTGCAGTTTGGTTCATTTTCTTTGAAAGATGAGTGTCAGGGTGACAAAAAGGACCAACAGTCTGAGTAAATGCTGAGACTCAGTCCCTGCTTTTAGTAAAAAAAGTAAATATATTTTCTTAAATTGAGAAGGTCCAAAACTGAAATGATAAGCAGGGTTTCCTTTACCCTTGGCTCATTTTTTTCTTTAGTCCACTGTGAGAGTTTTAGGTCTCCTTCCTTTAGAGCTTCCTAAATAAATTTAGCTTGAACTTAGGAATTCAGACAGGGAAAAATCTTTTTTTTTTTTTTTTTGCGGTACCAGGGATCAAACTCACGACCTTGCGCTTACAAAGCAGGCATTTATGCCACTGAGCTAAATCCCCAGCCCTGGACAGAGAAAAATCTGACCATACCTACAAAGCCATGCAACAGTCAGCAGTTAGTAGGAGTGGCCACATGGTAAATAGTTTCTCCCTAGTTAGGAAGCAAATTTCCAGGACCCTTGGAGAAGTGAAATCCTAACTTTTTAGCAGGCTCTTAACAGATATGTGCTTTTCCTTAGAGACTATCTATTCCCTACCACTCAAGAAATTTATAACCTGAACAGCATTTTCAGTTGCAGATTCTTTGTTGTTACTTGCAACCAAAATATCATCTACATATTGTAGGAAGATTTCTTTTCCCAGCTGAAGATATCTTAGATCTTTGGCTAATATATATTGAAAAACTATTGACAAGTTCTTAAACCTTTATGGAAGCAAAGTCCTGTTGTTTGGCATGGGCTTTGGGTCCTGCCATTCTTCTGGTGAGCTACAGGAAAGTATTCTTTCAGTTTAGTTTAGAACTGACATAGGTCTTCTGATAGGGTAGTCAGGAGAGTACAACAGTTGGGAAAAACTGAGTGTACATTTGATTGATTGAGAGCCCTGGGATTTGGCGCAAATCAATATTCTTTGGAATTTAGGCTTTTGCACCAAGAGAATGAAAGATTCTTTCATATAGTATATGAAAGAACATTGCTTTTCATTATTAGAAGACTATCCTAAGTGGTTGTGTTCCTTTCTATCCCTTCTTCTTTAAGGAATGTTGTTGAAGGTTACATATAATATATCATGGCTTTCTTTTAGGAGGCAGGCATGGTGGTTTGGGCACATTCTTACTTTTTCAGTTCAAGATGCCTTTGGCTTCCTTCAAACGATTTGAGAATTATTCTGTAGCATTGCATCCAATGGTGCAACCCTTTTCAGGTGAAGCTCCTATTTCTAGCCAGTGCAGTGAAAAAGTTATGTGAGTATTTAGTTTGCAAATAAGTCATTGCCAATAGAAGAACTGGCCAGTCAGGCATATACAGAAAGCTATGGTTTAGGTTCATGTCACCAAGTAAGATTCCGAAGGCTTACAGGAAAGGTTAGGCTAGAGCTTCACTTGACTTGTTATGTCATTTTTTTGAATGAGGAGCTGGTATATGGTTATGTTAGATCAAAGGGAGCACCTGGGCTTCTTCATTCTTTGTAGTAATTTATCTTTTTAATTTCAACATTTGGGTGGCAGCACTTTATTTTTCCAACTCTTCCAGCTTCTTTAGTTTTGGACAGCCTAATCCAGTGTCTTTCTTCCTTGCAGTAACTATATTGACTTTTTTCTGAAAAGAGATTATTTTTGCTTACCCTCTTTAGGATTTTCTCACAATCTTTTCCACCTTTCCCTCTAGAGTTCTGAGTGAGAGCTACCGTGAGCCGAGGATCCTGTTGCTTCTTTTTTGTTGTTGTTTTTTGTTTGTTTGTCCCTTCAAATTCTGTGTTATTCTCTAGCCATTGTAAAGTAGACCTTCTGAAAGCATTATTCACATTTAGAAGTCTTTTTTAATATTAGGAGCATGTTTGGCCAATAAAAAAATCATATTTATCTATGTATTGCTTTTGCTTTTTTTAGAGCCTTAGGTTGGTATCCACATAGGGTTAATATCCCTAAAACCTTTACTCCAAAGTTTTTTTAGACATTCTCTGGAGGTTTTCATTTAACTTCCTGTGTTTTTTAAATATTCTTTAATTTAGGGTCCCCTTTCTGGAACCCTAACAATAAGCATCTCATAATTTTTGACATAGGTAATTCACTGTCATTTATATACAAAATGGGTTGCATTATGGACACTGCTATGATTATCTCTGATCCAACAGAATTCACTGGATGTGTTAGATGGAATCATTAGCTTTCTCTTGCTTTCTCAAGAACTAGTTGAGGTTCTCTAGCCATTAGTATACATGAGAGCCCAAATATGAATCCAAAGGGCTGACAGGAAGCCAAAATGGAGGCAAATAAGTCTTCTATGTGGGAAGAATTTGCTTGATATGAAAGACTACTATTTTTCCAGTTACATTAGTCCGAAGTAGAGAAATGAAAAAGTATTCAAATTATTCCAGCTGTCATTTGCCTTCAACTTTCCAGTACAAACATGGCAAAACAGTTGCCACCCTACCTAGGCATTAGGGGCACCCTGACCAAACCAGTACTCTGATAGACAGGGGAGGGGAGACTATCCTAGGTATTTCTTCTTTTATGAATCATTGTCCATCCTCCTCCTGAATGATTTTCTTCCTCCCATTAGACAGGAGAGTGGCTGAGGAGATTGTGGTGGCAGATAATTTTGTGGATTTAGAGCATTTAAAGCATTTCTCTATCCTTCTCCCATTTTGTGTCAGGAACAACAGGCTTAGAGTTTTTGCCCACTGAACTATGATAATGTTGAGCATGTTTATTTTGGTAAAGTAACATAAGGGCTTCGCATCTGACTTCTCACTTACTAAATAATTCTGATTACCAAATGGTACGATAACTTACGGTTTTGTTCCTTATCCATTTTTCTCCCAGATTGAGGCCAAACATTATAAAAGAAGATCATTTTCTACCTTCTCATATATTCATAACTGAAAGCAGCCTAATTTGAAGGACACAGTGTAATGAGCTATAATCTCAGGCTGAAGTTGCCCATGACACAGAGAAAGATAAAATACATCACACTAATCAAACAACTGATTCCTCAGAAAGAACAAGACTGTAAGGTACAACAAATCTATAAACTTCCTGAATAAGGGTCATTCTGTTCAGTTGTCCCAAGGGTCCCTGTACATGAAACCCAAGAGACTGAATACAAATAGAAAGAAAAAGAGCCCTGCAATTGAATGTCATAAGGTAATTCACCTAATTGGTTCACATCAAAACATAAGGCTAGATGTATAACTTGGTAATAGAGCACTTGCCTGGCATACACAAGGCACTAGGTGAATCCCATCATGATGGAATGACGTGTAAGGGAGGTAGGGAGGGAGGGAGGGAAAAGGAATGGGGGAGAAAAGAAGAAAGGAAGAAAAGAAGGAAGGAAAATAAGGAAGAAGGAAAGGATGAACCAAAGCTTAAAAATTTCCCTTCTCCAAGCTGTTTTGTACCACGCATGGCCAAAGCCATCTATGAAGACAATCCAGGAACATCCCTAGAACAAACAGTGCCCTAGCAGCATAACTTGATTATCAAGGTGTCTACCACAAGCTCTTTTCTGCTTAGCAAACCTTGGTACAGATCCCCCACATCAAAATCATGTGTCCAATGTGCAAAAATTACAGATCAAATATCAATGCTTGGAGTAGAAAAAGTTTAATCAAGAAGGTATCAATTAAGAAGGAGAAAAAACAAGACCTAAAAAACCGCCTTCCCTCAGCAAGCATATTGTAAATTATATAAGGGAAAAAGAAGCAGAAAAAGAGTTTGGGGCAAACTGATTGTTTTACAAGTTTTAATAAAATCAAGGTTTTCAGATTTCTTGATGTTAGCAGACCACTGAACAATGTATAATTCTGCAAATCAATCTAGCAGGTTACCTTGTGACATCTCTAGTTCATTGTTCTATAATGAATATGCTGGTGTTATCAGTGATAATTGATTCTGATAGGAACAGCAACAGGGATCACATGTTCAAGGTCTGCATACCTTTACCAGAGGAAAGAACATACTTTATTTTTAAAATTAATAGCAAGAGAGGTTAGACCAAGCCTCTTACAAGACAAAATGTTATTAATTTTATTACAGGGGGTTGTTTACCAAAAAACCTCTTCTAAGACAAAACATTTTATTAATTTCATTTTAATAGGGGTTTGTCTACAAGAGCACCGTGTAGTTCTCAGCAATATCTTCTTTTCTTGATCACAGATACTATTCTATACTGAGTGGCCAGAGTGACCTTTTAAAAGGGGAAATAGTATCATTCCATTTCTCTACATGGAACCTTTCACTGGGTCCCTTAAAAATCATTCAAATTCCTCCTCTGTGTAGCATCACCTCCTAGGCACTTGGCCTTGGTCACTGTGTTCCAGCCTTGATGGTCTTCTGGTTATCTATGTCTCTAGTCTACCAAGATTGGTTGTTTATTACCTTTTTTTAACTTTAGGGCCTTTGAACTTGCTCTTTCCTCTGCCTAGTATGTTCCTAGTATGGCTTATTCTTTTAGTTAAGTCCCATTGCTACTTAAATATACTCTTCTCAGAGAGACTTTACTATAAGTTCCATAAAACAGATGATTTGTGTTGTTGATTAAAACGTACACCGGACTCCAAATAGTCTTTGGCATTTAGTAAATACTCAGTAAGTATTTGTTCAATGAGTTTTCGAGTTATGAATTAGTTAACCCAAAAATTCACTTTGTTAATACAATATTATATGACAATGCTTTTTAAGAGCATTAATTAGCTGGCAGTTTTTAAAATTTGTGAGATTTTGTACCAAAATTACAGCCTTGGGATTCTTCTGAAGAATTGGGCTGTTTTTATATTTGGGGTCGTTTATTAAAAATCACATGATGTTTACTAAAACCTACTGTTTTCACACATTGATTCCTGGCAGCCCCACCATCCCCTATTATCTTCCTGACACCCATGACTTGCTTACACCTGCCGCCCTTTCAGCGCTGTGTTAACCTGCCTGGCCCAGTCGGCCCTCAGGGCCTACATGGAACACATATGTGATAAGTCAGCAACATCTGTCTCACATTTCTATATAAGTGTTCATGTCTGACTTAGAAATAAAATTGACCCTGTGTTCCGTTTTCAATCATATCCATAATGAGACACACATTTTAGCCTTTGGTGCCATTCTAGTTATAGAGCAATCAACCCAGCTCGACAAACTAAATTGAGTCTTTATTACTAAAGGACAGAAACACCCAATTGTGTTTCAAAATAGTTTTCACTTTTGGAAGGTTATTTTTGATACTTTTTTTTTAGAAAACCATGGATTTGAAATATTTTTCTTTATTTTCAAAACCTCATAAACATTTGTCCAGATGTTTACCTAAAGTGATTCATTTACCAGTGTGGGGCACACCCATTGGTCTTAAGAAAGAAAACAACTGCATTTAATAATGGATAGTTGCATAGTCTTCAGTCAGATAAAGAGTGATAGTTGTATATAACAGCAAGAACTATGTCTTTTTGTTCATTGTATTGCTGATGTCTATATATTTTAGAGACATAAATATGTATCAAGCATCTTCCAGGTATCAGACACTATTCTAGGTAACTGAAGAACTCATATTCTGTATTATCCTGTAGGGATCAAGATAACAAAAATTAAGCAACCAAATAAGTAAAAGTTATGACATACACAGTAAAAGTTGGTAAGTGCTGTGGATAAAAAGGAAAGTAAAGTAGGGTAGGAGAGATGGGAAAGCCTGACTAGTAATAGCATTTAAAAATGTGATCCAAAAGGTCACATTGAAAGAGAAGATTTGAGGAGGAACAGAAAAAGGTGAGAGAGTTACTCAAGTGGCTCTGTGTGAGAGAACCTTCCAGAATAAGAGCTGGAACAAATGCCTAATGCAGGGATATGCCAAGTGTGCTGAAGAAGCAGTGTGGCTACTTTGGCTGCTTAATGTTCAGTTAAGTAAGTTGCCTACAACTGACAAGTGTATGAGTGCATATACTATTCTTCATAGAAAACTGATTCTTTGTGTGGGAGGTCCAGTCTTCTCAGCTTAGTATATTTATCATCTGGTTTTCAGTAAGCTGTATTTTAATTGGCCGTGGCCTGAGTTTTGGGGGTCTATGATAGTATGCATCAGTTTTCAGAGAGGGCCTTGCTGAAAACTGCAGCTGACCACAGTGAGACCCACACAGGAGATTCTGACTCAGCTAGTGTACATGCACAACACATTTTTATTACTCCCATGCATTCTCCTGTTGCATATTTTAAACACTAGTGCTTTTCAAAAAGTCCTTAGTAAGTCCTTGAAGAAAACAGTAAGAAGCAGAATTTGTTACCCTATTCCTTCTTTAAAGATTCTGCTCAAATCTTCTCTTTTCAATTTGACCTTTTAGATCACATTATTAAATACCATAACCAGTCTAGTCTTCTCATCCCCCTACCCTACTACACTTTAGTTTTTACCCATAGCGCTTATCATTACTGCATGTGTTCGAGGGTCCCTTGTGAATGCCTCCCTCACCAAGCTTTCTGTGCCCTCCTGCAGCTGCTGGCCGAAGACTGGCCATTTGGAGTTGAGATGTGTAAGCTGGTGCCTTTCATACAGAAGGCCTCCGTGGGAATCACTGTGCTGAGTCTGTGTGCTCTGAGTATTGACAGGTAAGAATTTGTTTTTAAGTCAGGGAGATCTGAAACACTATACTATTGTTTGTTGTGTCCTGTAGAAAATAAACTATGTAATTCAATAAAGCCAAGCTCCAGCATCTTGGAAATCCATTCTCATCTTCAGATATCGAGCTGTTGCTTCTTGGAGTCGCATTAAAGGAATCGGAGTTCCAAAGTGGACAGCAGTAGAAATTATTTTAATTTGGGTGATCTCTGTGGTTCTGGCTGTCCCTGAAGTCATAGGTTTTGATATGATTACCATGAACTACAAAGGACGTCAACTACGAACCTGCATGCTTCACCCCATTCAGAAAACAGCCTTTATGCAGGTAAATCTTACTTTTATTTTCTCTTCTCTTCCCCTACCTTAAAAACATTTAGCTACTTTTCCCTGACCCCATCCTTAAAAAGCTGTTGATTTGTATCCTTGGCATAAACTAAGAGTATGGATCCCAGGACTATAGGATTAACCTTGACTAAAGACCAAAGTACCAGGAATCACTTCTCCATGAACCCTTTTGATCTTAAGGACACGAACTAGACCAAGTTTCACATGAGAATCAGTATGAATTGATGGCTTTTCTACCCAAAGCCTGGCCACGCCCATTACTCTGCATCAGATCGCACAGCAGTCTTCAGATGAATGGAGGCTCTGCAAATGTTCATATAAATGCCACCTGATAGGGGTGGATTCTAAATGGCAAGCCTGCCCCTCTCTCTATCTAAAGGAAAGACCATCTTTGTAAGAAACTTTTCATCTTGCACATTTATTAAAGAATGTTTAATCAGGAAAAGAGCTATGACATTAGTCTGCACAGGACAGAACCTAGGTGTAAAAAGCTCTTTTCCACAGAATAGATGAAGAGAAGTTAATGCAAGGGAACATGGTCTATCACCAAGAACTATTTCCTCTTGTATGTATAAGAAGACTATATAAACCATGTATATTATAGTAAGTGAAAGAATAGAAAGACATTAATAAGAAATTGAAAACATTGTTTATTGCTAAAAAGAGAGGAAATGCAGCATAATTTATGTAAATTCGTCTCAAACACAGATACAGTAGCAGATAAAGAGTGGAAACAGAATAAGACAAAAGGTATAAGTCATTAACACTGTGTTTTTTTCAAAAGCTTATATTTATACGTTACTGATCTATATAGACTTTTTCATATATGTTTTTCCCAGTAAACATAGTTAATAAAAAAGGAAAAACTCACCTAAACATCAGGATACCTTTGTACAGTCAGATATGATAGTCCACAGAAAGGAGATATTAAGTATAATTTGTTTATGTGGAGACAAGCATTAAATTACCAATACTTCTGGTTTTGCCTAGCTGCTTAAATTTTATGCATAATTACACTACAGCAATACAAAGAATTGAAATGCTTTTAGGAAAATTTGTTCTACTTAATATACATATTTAATTATTTGTCTAGTAGACACAACTTGAAAGATTTTATGCAATGTTTCTAAAAGAACCTCTCTAGATGATAACTGTTCCTTGGTGAATTTTTTTTAAATTTAAACATTTCACACGGAGGACTTCTTTATACAAAGTCATATCAATCTTAAAAATTATTTCTCTTTCAAAGTTTTACAAGACAGCTAAAGACTGGTGGCTCTTCAGCTTCTATTTCTGCTTGCCACTGGCCATCACTGCCTTGTTTTATACCCTGATGACCTGTGAGATGTTGAGAAAGAAGAGTGGCATGCAGATTGCTTTAAATGATCACTTAAAGCAGGTAAGAAGATGCAGCGAATGAATGCTCCTGGTTACAATTACTAAGATGAAAATTAGGATGATTGATAATAAACTAAAATGATGCATTACAGAATATTTATTTCCTCCTTATATTTTTGAATTTTAAAGAAAATGTTCATAGTATCTGCTTAGAAATATACATCATCTAAAAGGATCTAGAGAGCAAAATAACTGATAAAAGATGACTCTAGTCATTTTAGTTCTAATTTACATTAGTTGAAAACTCTGTGTCCTCAGTTTTTACAAATGTCACTGATTTTTGTGAATGATGTTAAATTTTCTGTTTGGGAAGGTATATACTATGAATATAAAGGAGTTACTTTCAAGGACCTGCCTGTGTTTCTATTTCAGCGGCGAGAAGTTGCCAAAACGGTGTTTTGCCTGGTCCTGGTTTTTGCACTCTGCTGGCTTCCCCTTCACCTCAGCAGGATTTTGAAGTTCACTCTTTATGATCAGAATGATCCCAATAGGTGTGACCTTTTGAGGTAAGAAAAGTAGACTAGAAATCAACCCTTCGGTAAATAAATACCACGCAGAAGTGTTTCCACTTGTCTCTTTCATAGGCAGAGACAGTGTCACCTTTCTAACCCTTAGGGACCAACTAAGACTCTCAATTTTACCTTCCCTCCCATTTTAGAGAGAGGAATAAGGCAGACCCATGAGAACCCTGGGAACAAAGAGACAGAGGTGTCAAAATGATGAGTGAGTGCAAGATTGAAAATACCACATCTAATTCTCCTTTGGGCTTGCAATTGCTCAGCACTCAGTGCTTCCAGTGAGATTCTAATGTAAGAGGAAGAGTTGGGCAGAGGAGGGGAAAACAGGAAAGATGACAGAAAATGAGACAGAGCTCGCTACTAGAAAAGTAGTGATAATAGTGTCAGGACACTGGACATGGTTGGTTTTGTTTTGTTTTGTTTTGTTTTGTTTTCTTCACAAAAACACAAATGGCTGCAGTGAATACATATTCAGAGCAGCATATTTTTCACAAGCATTTAATCTGAGCTTTAATTTGATTGCAGCTTTTTGTTGGTAATGGATTACATCGGTATCAACATGGCCTCCTTGAATTCCTGCATTAATCCTATTGCTCTGTATTTGGTGAGCAAAAGATTCAAAAACTGCTTTAAGGTAAGAGAATGTACCGATATAAAAGGCTCTTTGTAGCTAGATGGGTGTGGTGATAATCCCAGCACTCTGAGAAGCTAAGGCAGGTGAATGGCGGGTTGGAACCCAGCCTGGGTAACTCAGCAGTTTGAAAGACCCTGTCTCAAACTACAAAAGAAAAGCAAGACTGGGTAGGCAGCTCAGTAAAAAGGCCCTGAGTTCAATCTCCAATATGGGGGTGGGGGTGTGTGTATGTGTGATTTGACATCAGATGAAACTCTCCAAAACCATTAGTAGTTCTGCCTGAAGAGATCTAGGAAATTGCTTGTTAGATTTCCCTTGCTTTATATTATGGTTGATTTTTAAAATAAGACTTTGTCTTCTATATTATTCCAGCTGAATTTTGCCCCTATGTCTTAGCCAGTCCCTCCCTGCTGACTCAGCCGATCAGTTACACTCATGGAATTGCTAAGGAAATTAATAAAACCTACATACATTGATGTCTGACATGTGTCACATAATAAAATAAAAACTGTACATAATTAAATATACAGTTTTTCTATTCTGGGAGATTTCGGACTATTTGACCACAATTTATATTATAATAAGTCAGCTCCTTTCTCACATGGCTCACGAAAATAGCAAATCAAGCAATGAAGTTTGAACCAAGACCTACCTTTTCTTTTCCATACTCAGTATACAACAGAAAAGTGCTGCTTCAGTCAGAATATGTCTAATCAGACATATGCAGAAAATGAGGATTTGGCTGCACATGCAGTTTTTTTAGAAAACAGACAAAATGAACATAGTTTTGGATTTTTAAAAAATCCAAGGAATAAAAATCGACTGAATGCAACTGGGACACTTGCAAACATTGTAACTTTATTATGTCACAATATTGAAAAGTTGTGAGAAAAATGTGTGGCTGAAGAAAACAGCAAAGTGACAGTGAATTCACTGACATGGAACAATGCATGTGACACTACCAAGTGAGAGAAAGCAGGTTATGAGTGTTTGTATAGTGCAGTCTCATTAAAACAAACTAACCACCTCTGAATAATCACAATAAGGACAACAATAAGCAGTGTTAAATATTGTATCTCTCCAACTAACCTGTTCTGAACTTTGTTGTATTGTTATTTTTATTTTTTCTTTTTAAAAGAAAAAAGAAAAAACTAGCCACACACTCATAAACACATACACATTTATAGTCATATATGTGATAACATTTCCATTTGCCAGGCAGGAAGTTTTAAAAATACATATTTTTAAAGCTATTAAGAATACACATCAGGTAATCAAGAGTACTTGTCAAGAATTAAGAGGGTATTTCTTTTAGTAAGAAATATTAATTACATTTTTTATTTTTCATGAACAAGTTATCATATGCTACTAATATAATTAAATCTTAAAGGAAAAACTAGAATGTGTTAAGGAAAAAGACCAAGAACTCGTAGCCTTGCAAAGAAAGAGCCCTGAGAGCAGGAAGAGTGGTGACAGTGTGACTAATCCGGACGTGTAACGAGTTGCTTTGTTTTGTACAGTCATGCTTATGCTGCTGGTGCCAGTCATTTGAAGAAAAACAGTCCTTGGAGGAAAAGCAGTCATGCTTAAAGTTCAAAGCTAATGATCACGGATATGACAACTTCCGTTCCAGTAATAAATACAGCTCATCTTGAAAGAAGGAATATTCACTTACTCTCATTTTCTCTATCGGACAGAAGTCATTAAAACAAGATGATACATTTGCCAAAACAAAACAAAACAAAACAAAACAAAACAAAACTATGTTTGCACAAAACCACATACAAATGTAAGCAGGATCATTTTAGCACTCGTAATTCCACCTGACATTTTATGGGCTGTTTATAGCATGAGAAGTAAGAATTAAGGAAGCCTCATTGTGAAAGCACTTAATTTTTTCCAGTTAGCACTTCAATATAGCTCTCAATAGCTTCGAGTTTATTCACACAACACCTATATTAGAAAATGAGCTCACTCGGAATTCCTGTGGAAGAGGTTTGCCATTTTTTTGTACCGGAGGTCAAACTCACAACCATGCACTTACAAGGCAGGTGCTTATGCCGCTGAGCTAAATCCCCGGCCCATATTCCTTTATCAAGTGAATCTGTATAAAGGACATATGAAATTTTGAAAATCCTTCATGAAACAATGTTTTTGTGAACAGTTAGAAACAATGAAATAATCAGGAAAAATATTAGAAAAAGAAATCAAGACTTTATGAAAATCATTGCACTCTGCATTCAGATGAGATCAAAGAAACAGAGGTTTGAATCCTTATCACAAAAGACTTCTCTGAAATAACCCATTCACATATGTTGCAAAGAAAGCATCTACACTATCTACAGTTTTGAGGATTATTCAAATTTTCTTCTTCCACTCATAGTTTAAACTGTTGGTTTAGTTTTGTCACCTGTAAATAGCTACGTATCCTACATGTGGACGATTAAACACAGGGCAGGCCCCCGTGCTAATAGCAACCAAGAGATGCCAGTGACTCCACAAAGGACAAAATGTGAGTTGCCTGGTGCAGTCTTCACATGGCAAGAGCAAGGAGCCTCATCTCTCGCCCGTGGTCTCCAGCATTAGAATATTATAGTTAAGATACTATTTTTCAAATCACACAAATGAGGCAATGTAGCAGCAACCTGTAAGGCTCACTAATTTTTATAATATTTTTGTAAATAACCAACAGAGGAGTGTCTGGACATGGTGTTTTTCTATCAATTAGAGGCAAAATGGCTTCTCAGGACTACAAAAATCCCTTTAGTTTGTGCATTCTTGCCTAACATTTTAATCTGCTCAGCAAAGTGTCTTAGGTTAACTTGGGATAAAATGTGTGTGAAAATATGTACAAGAGAAAGCAGGAGGGGAGGAAATGAGGTGGGGCGAGGAAACCCAAGGGGACAGATTCCCATTCTTAGCCTGGAGTTCATCGTTGCCTCGTCACATCAATGCAAAAGGTCCTGATTCTGTTCCAGCAAAACACAGCGCAGTGTTCTCAGACTGACTTTAGGGACAAATTAGACCCAAGAGCTTTAACTCTGCCTTAAAATATAACAGAATTTCCAGTCTTCTTTTTTTTTTTCTTTCAGTAAACCAGCCCACATGTTAGAAATAAGCTAGGAATGTTGCTTTCTGCCAGAATCTAATGTGATGCTACAGTCAACCAAAACCCAACAATGTGGCCAAAAAGAAAGGACAACAATTAATTCACATGTCACATGGATTCTATTTACAAATCACCCACACTCTTATTTATTAATTTATTCCCAATCTCTCTTTCAAATGCTTGTCATCGTAAAAGACATTCAGACTTTCAGTTTTAAATTAACTTCGGATCACTAATATTTTCACAGTTTGTGAATGTATGTTTTGTTTCTATTTAAGTTTTAGATCACTTTATTGCCACGTACTGAGTTTTTACATCTCACACCCTCTATATTTGCATCCTAATCTCTTTCCTTCTCCTTGGCAGAATCATGGTCTGTAATCGCTTGCCAAATTTTAAAATTGCATACAAAAAGTATTCATGTACTATTTGTAATGAAAATGTATTCAGTAGCTTTTTAAAAACTGATTTAAAATGTTAACATGATGATAAAGGGTGGTTAGAAACAACCATGATTTCTTTACATATGTAAAACCAAAATTTTAAAAAGTGTATTCAACTTTAAAATATATTTCCTAGTATAAAGAACTGTTTAATATAGCAATAAAATAGAATTTTTAACATAGAAGTTATGACTCATAAGATTTATAAGTGATGTTGATCTGTTTTCTCCTTTGTTATCACCTACTTACTGGGAGTAAATTCAAACACCTTTTAGTATTTCATAGTTTAACTGTGGCCAAACCAATGCAGTTTATAACAAAACATGAGGTATGCTGTAGCTAACCTTATAGAATTGTAATATAGCTATGTAAAATAATTATATATTTTGTTCTGCTGTGGTCACTTAAAGTGGCAACTACTGTAGTTGCTGTTTCCTTATTAGGTAAACAAAAATAAATGTCTAAACTGTTTTTTAAAAAAAAAAATCCAGCTTATCTTTCTTTATGAAGGCACTAATGCATTAAATCTTAATTAAATATTTAAAGAGATACAGATGCTATAAAATGGACATTATATTAAGTTTACAGTGATTCAGAGTATATGAAAGTTGTTAAATTAAAATAGCACATTTCTGATCTTTGGACTGTGTTGTTCTTATACCGACATTCAATCTCCTAGGGCTGATCACCTGTTTGGTAGCTTCCAACACCAAGTCTTTCTTTCTCTGGTCGTCTGATTTTGGAGCATTTCACTGTTTAATCATTACTGTACCACAATCAAAGTTGAAAGGTTGACATGAGTTTTGAGAATTTCTTATTTCAGTTCGTGAGCCGTTTAGTGTTTACTATGTACTAAGTGACATGAAATTATTACGGGATGAGCATTGCTAATCAGAAAATCTGAAATGCTTTAAAACCCACAAGTCCTTGAACACCAGTACGATGCTACAAGAAGAAAGTTCTATCCTTGACTTCATGTGACAGGTTGCAGTCAAAACTCAAAAGTACTAAAAATACTGCAGGAAATGAACCTTCAGATATGTATATATGGTATATATGCAACAATTGAATTTCCTACTTATACTTGGAAACCATCCCCAAGACATCTTGTTATATATAAATATTCCAAAATTTAAAAAAATCTAAGAGAAATGCTCAAAGATAGTAAAAAGAGAGAAAAAATAAAATATTGGGAATCACAAATGCAAGAAAAATAGAGAAGAAAAATTTGGAAGAATCTGCAATTAACAAGGTATACCAATACCATGAAAGTCAAGGGTAAGCATACAAGAAGGAGTAAGCAGAAAAAGGACCAGTTCAAAACCAACCAGGTCAGCTTAGCAAGACACTATCTCAAAACAAACAAGTAAAAAGGGCTGGAGATATATCTTAGAGCAGAGCTAGAGTCAATCCCTAGTACTGAAGGAGAGAGAGGGAGAGAGAGAAAGAGAGAGAGAGTAGACTAAGAATTTGAGTAAAATGAATATGTAAAAGTGAACTTTGAAAAGAGCAACTTTCAAAACATCAAGGATGTTGTCAGTTTGTGTGTATGTATGTACAATACATGTGTGTAAATTACGAAAAATATATTTTCCCAACTATTCACTCAATAATAAAAATATATCTTATAAGATTATTGTCACATTGACATAATAAAAGAATAGCCTCCTATAAATATAGTGGATTAAATATATTTTTACTCTCCTGATAAAACTGCACTAGAAAGGCAGAAAAAAATTAAAAGATATAAACACAAGCATAGAAATGAAAGCTATTGGTCAACTAGAAATATGAACAAAAATTGTGCATATAAAAATGATAGAGATAAGAGATGATTGCTCATATTTCTGCTTTCTCTATTAAGGTCCACTATGTGTTACAATTCAGAATATATTCAGGAATTGAAGATAGCTGGTATCTCTAAAGTCAAGACACAGAAGCAAGGACAAAAATAAAATATTTGATTAGAGGTTGATCAGACCAGACCCCACCTTCCAGAACAGCCTTGTGTAACTAGCAGTTGCTGCTAGCCAACTGGAAAGGTGGCTCGTTTTCTTTCACTGAAGTTGTACCAGATTGTCTCTGGATCCTGAGTTTGGCCACAGCAAGGGCAGCACAAGGTGAAAATGTGGTTCTGTCCTGGAATCCAACTGAGCAATGATGTCTCATAGTGAGATTTCCAGCCCTCATTCCAACATATCCAGACTAGAGAATGAAGATTCTGTTCTGAAAATAACAAACTCCCACCCCAAAACATACACCAAAAACCTGTAGTTATCAATAGTGCAGATAAACAAGGTTTCTCACCAAAATGTGCCACATACATAGAATTTCCAAGTTGCCTCTTAATATCACATTTTTAAATGTGAACAACCAGGAAAACTCCAGTAGACATTTTAGGAAAGATAGAACCTGAAACAAACCGAAAAAGAAAACACAAAAAAACATAGAAAACAACAGAAGTACATGGAACAAAAGGAAAAAAGACAACTATAATTACTTTTCCAGAGCAGTAAAGAAACAAGAAGCAAAACCAGTATATTAATGAACAAAAGAAGCATTCAGGGATCAAAAATCTGTGCTCAGAAAATAAAAATATGTTACAAGAAATAAAGCACTGTGAAAATTTCAAAGGTGAAAATCAAGAAGTAGAATGTGGACTTACTTGACTAAAGTGTGCTTCAGCAAACTAAGGAAGGAAATTAAAGCATACAGGAAACAGGTGAATCCAACACAGGAAACAGTCAAAAGCTGTTCCCAAGTGGATAGGGGTGGAGGTAACTCCTTTAGTCTGTCTCAAAGCAGTCAGTCCAATTAAGAAAAGAACAGAGGAAGGATATCTCCAAAAAACTAGAATTTAGAGGTTACCTGGTATATTTGATACATTTATAGGAGTCTGTATCTTTATGAAAACATCTGAGTACAAATGAATGACTAGGTATGTAGAAAATCAAGCAAACAAAATGTGAGTAGATCACTGCTAACCCTCCCCAAATATTCTTTCTTGGATAGAAATAAATATTTATTTCTTGAATAGAAATATATATATATGTTTTAGATATAACCAAATTTGCCGTGTTAAAAGATTATTTTTACCAAAACTGGGATACAAATAAGTTGAAAGGAAAAGTGTGCTCCATTGTTATGGGGTAAGCAATCTAATACTTAAGTTTCTATAATAAAAATCTAATACCCACTTCAGGAAACACTTGGAAATTAATCAAGGAAAGATAAAAACATGTTTATCCTAAGACCAAAAATTTCCATTTGTAAAGACACTGATATGTGTCCAGGATATAAATGCCAGGATGGTCACAGAAATGTGGTTTATATCAGTTAAAAAATGGAATCAACACAAATTTTAATAGCAGTAATTTAACTAACTAAGTTTTGGCACAGCTATTCAATGGTATGCTTTACAACAGGTTGCTCAACCTCAGCATTATTGAAATTTTGGTCTAGAAAATTGTTTATCATCTACAGTGTCCTGTACGCTGTGGGATGTTTACTAGCATTCCTAGCTCCTACCCACTAGACACTAGTAGATGCTGCCAAGTTATGAAAACCAAAATATTTCCAGACAGTTCAAATATCTCCTGGGGGAAAATCACCCACATTGAGAACCACCACAATGTAGCATGATTCCATTCATACAAAGTTCAAAATCTGGTGAAAGCAAGCTATATTTGTAAAGACACCAACATGTGGCCAGGATATAAATGCCAGGATGGTCATGGATGCATATGTAGTTGATAAAAATGAAGAAAAGCAAGGAAGTCACTATAGAGATAAAGACTGTTGCTGTTCTTGGGAAGTTGAGGACAGTTTTGACTTAGGAGACATATGCTATATGATCAAAATATACCATGAATATTTAAATTTTAAGATTTGAGTCAGTAAAAGCCATTGATCTCACTCAAAATGTTCGCTTTTTCTTGGAACACATTTATCCCATCATTTTTTCTACTTTCTGAAGCAGTGCTGGAAATCCACTTTTGTGAGTGTCTTCACAAGGTGTGATTAAACTTCCAGTGAATGCTACTGCTGAGTGCCAGCCAGAGGAAAGAGACGCATGGAACATTTCAGTGTGTTCACCCCACTCACCCAGATTTGGCCCTTACCCAAAGTCAAAAAGGTTGGCAGGTAAACATTTTGAATAAATTCAGGACTATAAGGCAGCCAGGACAATGCAACTAAAAATACTCACAAAAGAGACTTCCAGAACCGCTTCAGAAAATCACAAGAACATTAGGATAAATGTGTTCAAAGTGAGGGTGGTATTTTGAAGACAGTGAATGGTAATGTGTCTTTTATTGTAATACATTTCTTAAATGTAAACATTCATTTTTTAACCAGATCTTGTATGTAAGTTTCTCCTGGCCTCAGAGCACTATTTATAAGAATCTCCTATTATTTTATTAATTTATAGTTATTTTACATATTAATACTTATTAGTATGTAGTTATATTAATAGATCATGCAACATATTTTATATACTTAAAATTTTATAATTTTCTTTAAATATATATATTTATGACATTTCTCATGTACTATATATACAATTTAAAGGCAATAAAATATAGGAAGCATATAGGTAACATCTAAATGAAAAATTAAGAAGTAATGCTAAAAGTATGTTACTCAGAAAAAAAAGTCTGATAAGACTCAGAGATAAACAAAGAAAACAAATCATCAAAAAAGGGAAACTATGATGATAATTTGTAGCCTTTTCAAAAAAATGCTAATAAATATATGTGAAAATGTGCTGAAGAGTGAGTATGAACTAAACCCCTTTCCACTTGCAGACATGAATAATCTGATCTCAGAAACCTATTAATTATGACTTATAGTCATAGTGTGACCTAGACATAATTAGGTCTCTTAAACTGTGTTACTTGTAAGTGGAATGAGAGAAATTTTTCAAACCACCTATTTCATCTCACCTCTACCTTAAGGCACACACACACACACACACACACACACACAGACTCCCCACCTACAACTGCATAAATGTTTTTAACAGCCAACCCTGGATTAGAAATTGAGGTCCCGGGTTGGGGATTTAGCTCAGTGGCATAGGCACCTGCCTGGCAAGAGCAAGTTCGTGAGTTCAATCCCCACTATCGCTGAAAAAAAAGAAAGAAAGAAATTGAAGTCCCTTCCTTCTCCTCAGTAGTAGTCTCTTTTCTCTAACAGGTTGCAGTAACCTGGTTTTCTAGATTAAAAATGTCTCTTGAAAATCCTGTGAAGCCTGTAATATATAATAAGCAATATTCCTTTCTCTCCATTCATTCAGATTGGGTCCTCCGTTTTGAGGTTAGAAATACAGTTTTAAACTTTTGCTTACACAAGAACATACCTGCAACCAAATCACATGAACGGTCCCACACTAGCCTGGATTTGTACAGCAATTCCTGTTCTTACTGACCACACTCAGGGGAGTCTCATCTGGCTGGCGCTCAGTGTGCTGTGTGCAGTGTGCTGTGTTGCCCCTGGGTCTCTAGATCACCTAAGATTCACAGTGTCCATAGAAATGAGGCCTTTTTAGCTCTACTTTCAAACTTGGGTGCTTAGTCCCCTAAGGAGAAAAAAATCTACATTTTCAGAGGGAATCAACTAAATGTAAACTGACAGAATACAATCTTTGTATTTCTTTGTATTTTAGACATTAGATTATAGATAAATAACCTCACACCTTTGAATGGCATGAGATAACAAAGTTATTTTCTTTCCTGACAGTATTTTTCAGACGAACAGCGGATGAACACGGGTATATCCATCTCATGAACACTACACAATGTCCACTTTAAAAATGTCTACTGAAAACAGCATTTCTTTTATTGTTATCCTAAGCCACTTCATATCCAAAAAGTAAAATATTTCAGTAATGAACAACAACATTTAGAAATGATAACATAACCTCTACTAAGCCATCTTTTCTATAATTTAAAGAACTAATGATTTTTTTATAAGGCATATATGCTAAGAAAAATTTATTACAAGTTTATAAGATTGAAAAATACTCAATTAGCATATTTTATCAAAAATTGTACATTTTAAAAATGATTTGAATTTTCTACTCCTAATTTCTGGACTAGTTTCCCAACATACATAAAACTGTTGGCTTCATTATATTTTCTGTTTGTTCATCTTTTTCTCTAGTCTCAACAGCTTTTTTTTTTTACCAATTTACCTATTGAAGAGCATAGATTGCTTCTTTTCCTTATTATACCTACATGAGCATCAACAATCTGCTGTTCTAGTCTCCAAAAGGTGTTGCCATATATATTGGGAGGAGAAAGTACCCTTCTTAGAAGGCGGAGCTCAGCTTCACAATATATGGCAAACACAGTATCAAGCCAATACTAAGAGGTATACAATCACAAATACCTCTAGAATGGCTGTAGTTTAAAAGACAGACAATAACAAGTGTTGCTGAAGACATAGAGAAATTAGAACTTTTATATACTGCTGGAAGGAACAGCACACTGGTGCACAATACCCAGCACATACAAAATAAAGAAGAGGTTTCATTTGGCTCAGGGTTGCAAGGAATCCAGCCCATAGTGAGCTAGCTCTAAGGTAGAACCATCTGACAGTGAAAGGGCATGGCAGAACGAAGTTCTTGGTTCATTATGACCAGGAAGCAGAGCAAGGGAAAGGTGCCAGAGACTATATATAGTACCTAAAGTCACATTTCTGATCCACTCCACACACTCAAATGTAGACTTAATCTCCTTGGCATTTCTTAATCTGATCAAGTTGAGATATCATAACTAATGGTCATAAATGTAAAATGGTATAACCACTTTGAAAAACAAATGAATAGTTTCTTAAAAAGTTGCACCTACATATAATAATATGATCAAGTAAATTATATTCCATATGTACCTAATGGAAACCTATGCTCATGCAAGAACTTGTATGCAGCATTCATGGCAACTTTGCTCATGTATCCTAAAACCAGAAACAGCTCAAATATCCATCAATTGGTGAATAAACAGAATATAATATCCACACAACTGAATTCTATTCATCAGTGAACGGGAGCAAGAACTGATAAATGCTATCTCATGGAGGATCCTAAAAACAACATGCTAAGTCAAAGTCAGTTACAAAATCAAAACCGTACTATAATTTTATTTATATTAAATTTAGAACCTATTTATATTAAATATCTATGAAGACAAAAAGTAGATTAATGGTCACTTGAGCTGGGGTTAGGAAAGGGAAATGATAACAAATGGACATTCATATTTTCCTGAGGTAATGTGAATGTTCTAAAAAAAATGGAGTAGCAATGTTTGCAAAAGTCTATCAATTTATTAAAAGTCTTTAAACTGTGTTCTTAAATCAGATAAATCCTATGGTGTATAAACTATGTCACAATAACTTTTTTTTAAATAAAAGAATTAAGTAATCACAACAAATTTGTAAAACCTATAGAGAGAGATACAGGACACAGTTATTCCAGAATTCCACCAGTCACTCAGGACGGGTTAAATAAGCTTTAAGTTAACTTACTTTGGAAAAAGCAAATGTGATTCTATTACATTATTTCCTGTGAACTGGACACATAACTCAGTAGTAGAGCTCTTGCCTAACACCCATGAGACTCTGGTTTTGATCCCTAGCATTGGCAAAAAAAAAGGAGGGGGAGGATTCTTTGTGCAGAATTTTTGAACCACAGTCCAAGATAACTTTAGTACCTTATTCTTTTATCAAGTACTCTGTAGAATAGTTGCACAGTTGCATGTAGATAGGAATTTGATCCTCCCAGAACTTAACCCTATTCTATAGCTTCTTAACAGTAGCAAGCCTTCCCACTCAACTCTTTGCTTTTCAATACCTTTTTTACCTCTTTACAGGCCCTGACTAAAGATTAAACTCCCACCTTAACCACTTCCCTGATTAAGCTTTCACAGCAGTCCTAATTGCCAAAAGGCTAGGTACCAGACAATTAAGAACAATCCCTTTGTCTTGGATCCTTAAAATATTCAAAGTAGCCAATCCACTGGCAGTCCAGAACCCCAAGTAACCCCACCCCTTTGTCATACCACCACCCAGCAGTCCAGCTTACTGTCACCTTACCCCCTAAAGCAACTCATTGCTTGGTCTTCCCTATCAGCCTTTTCTCCTTTAGAGCTGTTTAGAACCTTTTTTTCTGTCCAAATGTCAATGTGTTATATATCATCAAAGGGGACTTTAACTCCTGTAAAACAAAAAGTGGGTGCTTTATGTCTAAGGAAAGAGATACACAGATCCTTGTATCTCTAAGACATTGGAATATACTTTGCAAAACTTATGTGCTAAATACTTTCTAAAGTCAGTCTAACTGACTTGGGAGTATCTGGTTTTAATTTTTATTTCAAGTCTGATATAGCTGCCAGTTGTCTAAAGCATTTGTCAATGCTTGTTTATACTCAGAGGAACAAGTGGTCAAAAAATTGCTTATTTACTCTTTTCTTTTTTTCAAATATAATCACTATTCTCTCAGGAGTTTTATTATATCCTAGAACACTTTTGACAGTTGAAGAGTCAATGATATTGTGGTACTTCAGCTATCTTTTATTTTGTACAACTGAAAGCACAGCATTTTTACACTTACAAAATGCAAAACTAAGTTTCAGAGTTACAAACAGGACAGGTTTCACGTGTAACTGACTGGTGTGCCTGCTATTTAGAGGGACTTTGAGTAATTAAAAATATTCCCCATCCTGCTTCTTTCTTGCTTGCAAAGAGTTGGATGTTATAGTTAGAGGGTGCTGGTTGAGCAAGTAGCATTTAGCAGTTCCAGATTTTCTTGGGTAAACTCTTACATACCACAAATCAGCTGGATGACGTACTCCAGGGAAGAGTAATGTGTTGTTTATTCTCTTTTCGTGTTTTTCTGGAATATAGTTATCATTACCCTCTCTCAGAGGTTGGATTTTCAGATGGCTCACTTTGCAGGAGATTCAACAGATGAAGCACATAGACAGTGAGATGTCTATCAGAAATGTAATCTTGCCATCAATACCTCATTTGGTACAGTCACTACTAGCTGATCTTGGAACTGTTCTTAACTTTTTTCTTTCTTTCTTTCTTTTTTTTTTTTGGTACCGGGATCGAACTCACTGCCTTGTGCTTAACAGGAAAGCGCGTGAGCTGCTGAGCTATATCTCAGGCCCCATCTTAACTATTTTTAGACTAGCTTCCCAACATTTGCAGTGACTCTAGAAGAATCAAGTTGAGACACCGGATGTAAGGCTTATCAAGGAGCAAAGAGGAGCTAGAAATAAAAGCTATTAAAACTCATTTAAATGGAGATTGGCTTTACAGAAATTTACTTTCTTTAACTAGATAAAGTTCATTTGGATTGCTATAGACTTTTGAAGACACGTTTAATTAAGTCATCAAATAAAGCTTCTGAGAGAAAACATTCTATGGAGATTACTTAAAACACAGCCCACTGCTCCTGAAATATTCTCTTCACTAGTTTTGCAAAGTGCTAGAGATTGAAAGCGGGGGAGGGGAGATGGTTAATACTCTTAAATATAGGTATTGTCTCTAGAATTTCTTTGGCAAAGGGAGTCACTGTGAGGTAGCAAGGCAATTTATTAACCCAGAAAGGTTTATCTAGTTGGCAGAGAGTAAGTCCTGAAATAAAGTACTTCAACATAGCCTGGTTATCCTAAAAACTACTTTAAGCACAGTGAACATTAAAAAAAATTCTTGTATGTTGTTATTTTAACAAACATCAGAACTTTACTAGAACTGGACCAAGTACTGTCAAAAACTTGCTATAATCCTGATATGTTTAGCATCCACCCTGAAGAAGTCACAGGTATTCTTCCTACATGCACTTTTATTTCTGAGACAGTCTGCAACAATATATGTAAACTAAAGACATTGATAATTTAGAAATATGAATGTATCAAAAACCTTTTTAAATAATTAAAAAATAAAATTTTGCTATCTTCTCTATGAATGTAAATAGTTGGTTATAAGCTAACTATTATGCTAGTACAGCATGTCATTTTTCAATAAGCAGAAAGCAAAAAATCTTTTAGGGCACAGTAGCACATACATGCCTGTAATCCCAGTTACTCAGAGGTCAAGGCAGGTGGGTTACAGGTTCAAGGCCAGCCTGAGCAACTTGGTAAGAACCTGTCTCAAAATTTAGAAAGAAAAAATGAAAAAGAGAAAGTCTTGAATGTGTAGTTCAGTGGTAGAGTGCCTCTGGACTTAATGCTAGTGCTAGAAAAAAAGACAGAGACAGAAACAGAGAGACAGGGAGAATAGGGAGAAGTTAAAATACTTCCCCAAATTACACATTCCATTGTTTCAAAAATATTTCAATATAGGGCTGGGGATTTAGCTCAGTGGCTTAAGCGCCTGCCTGGCAAGCTCGAGGTCATGAGTTCGATCCCCGGTACCAAAAAAAAAAAAAAAAAAAAAAAATTTCAATATATACACTAATGTGTTTCATTTATATAACTACTTTACCTTAGTACATTAAAGCAAAAGTTTGTGCTATCTTTTTTGTTTTGTTTTGATTCTTTTTTATAAGAATCTTTATGGTTTATGTGTTATACTCTTGAGTAACTACTTTGAAGATAAGGATACACCGTGTATTAACTATTGTTATTCTCTTATTATTTTGTTATAGAATTTTGTTTTATTTTTTCATAAAATAGTTCATGTAAAAAACTTCAAGATGATCTGAAAAAATAAACATCAATGTCACTGACTTAAAAATTCATACTTTATTACTTAGCATGATTAGGCTGTGAGAGCAGCCTTCATTCAAGGAAAGTTGCAACATGCTAGACTATATTAAATATAAATATAAAAAGAAGAAAGAGGGCTGGGGATTTAGCTCAGTGGCATAAGCGCCTGCCTGGCAAGTGTGAGGTCGTGAGTTCGATCCCCAGTACCGGAAAAAAAAAAAAAAAAGAAGAAGAAGAAGAAAGATAGCTGCAGAGGAGTTGATAGGCTGAATCACTAAATTGTGCTACTGAAGATGGGTACAGAAGTGTCCTCACTACACCTATTTCACTGTGAAATGATTTTTGTCCTATGCCTATTAAGTTCATGTGTATTCTGATTTGGGAGAAAATTGTGAGGCTTCTATATTTCATATTAAGAGATCTACACTCTAAGCCTCAGGGTATAGCTGTTCATATTCTGTCTAGTCATATTAAGTCTACTTGAGCCAAAGTCATTTACCTGTCTCATTTTAGACATTCATCACAATCCTCAGTTCTAACAGGATATTACTCAGACTCTTTTGAGCTAAAACAGAGAAAAGCTCCAAGAAAATTGGAATTTATCTCCATGGCATTTTTGTGGGCTCTAATTTCCTTTCAATTCAGGCTTAGAAAAATTACAAAACTTTCATGCAGTACATGTAACTATTTTTTTTAAATATGTTTTACCCTTTTCATTACTAGACTCTATTGGAAATTATTTTAGTCACTTTCTCTTTGCCAGGACAAAATACCCAACACCCATAGTTTAAAGGAGGAGAACTTTACTTGTACTCATGGTTTTTAGAAGTTTCAGTCCCGGGTCAGCTGACTCCAAGGCAGAAACCAGTGGCAAAGAAAGAAAGCTGCTCAACTGATGGTAGCCAGGAGTCAGAGAGAGAAGGAAAGAGCTGAAGAGGGAGATACATCCTTGTTGGTCCTGCTCCAGGGACCCGCCTCTTCCAACCAGGCCTTGCCTCCTCCACCACGTTTAGCCCTTTTACCCCCAAGATCCAATCACCTTTCAAATTCTCACCTCTGAGAACATGAGAGTTTTGGGGTCATTCTTGATCTAAACCATAATAGAGATACAAGTGGAAAAATGCATCTTGAATACTCTCACATGCGTCTATAGCACATGGTTATATAATTCCCATGATGATGGCCTCAAACAACTGAAATGTAAACTGGTTAGGATGAAACAGACCCAAGGAGGGATATAAGTCCTGTGCACAGGTCCCTGCTACTTCAGTGATAGAAAAGACTATCATACAAGAGTACAAGTGCTTTAAAATTGTCAAACTCTGATGAAAATCCAGGCACACCAGAAAAAACAAATATTCCTGTGGATCACAAATAAAGAATTAAATTTACCATCCACCCAATATTGCTGCCCTTTAAATCAATACAGAATACATGCTCCCCCAAATTCAGAGGAGAATGCAACCTTGTCCATCATCTGACAAAGACTCCATATATCAGAAAGTTAAGAGAAAACAGAAAATATCTCATTTGAGCATCACTTAGCAATTCCCAGTACTTCCTCATAAGTTCTCTTGCCTTAGACACCAGGTGCCTGTTTTCACCTACAATTCCCAGGAAATACCCCTGGTCTTTCTCCTTGATGATGACGAAGGGGAAACAAGGCTTCCCACAAATTCCACTCTAATTTTAGCATTGCCTCAGTCCCCTTCTCTGCACATACACACTTCTGCCTTCTGGCGACTCACATGAAGTAACAGATGGACGCAGAGTCCCTGAAGGACCATCTGTTAAGTTTGACTCTCTCTGCCGCTTCCCACGGCAGCTCCAACAGGGCTTGGTGGTTCTCTCGGAAGATGCATCTGCCTCTGTTTCCACACAATTGTTCTTAATGAGGTACATGATGTTTTTCATGTGTGACCACGTTCTTCATCTGTTTCTTGAGTCCTCCAAAACTGTGTCAACGTCACCTTTGCTGACCAGTGCCTTTCCCATGGGAATTGCAGTGATGCACATCTCTTCCAGAGAAACGGTTTAATTAATCGACCCTAGAGTCATGCAATCACTAGGAATAGACCCTGGAGTCATGCTGTACTATGGCACTTCCCAAATTTTCCCCCAAAATTCCACTGACAGCTGAGGAGAAAGGATGTGTGACCTTCAGGGTTTGGAGACTTAATATGAAGTTAAACAGATGTAGGAAATTTTGCAAGCATGAACCTCTTCGATGTCTCACATGGCAACTTAAAAATCCATGTGGTTCTTTAAAATTTATTTCATAACACAATTATTTCTAATGATAAATGTTTCTGTCCATGCCATAGCACTCCAATATCTTAGAAATAGTAATATTAGGGTGGATCTCAATGATCTCAACACTAGGTCTGGAAACTGACACTAATTCTCAGGGCAAGGTCATATGGGTTAACAGTAAAAGGCCTTTACCCAGAATTCCCTGTTTCCTTATCTGACCAAAAATTTCTGCACTGACTTACTTTAAAGATGAACTTCTACATTCCAAACAGGTCTCCCCAAGAAGGACTCTTTTTAGCAATGTGCCAGTGTCTTTTGTAAAACTTTGACTAAAGCTGTAAATCATTCTCAAGACCTTTATAACAGGGTCATCCCAGGACATTTCTATTTTAAATTTCATTTAAAGAAATGTTTCATCTTGAAAGAAAAATCTTTATACTTTGAAATGCAGAAAATGGAGGCTGTGTTACATGTTTCTTCTTTGCATTGGTTGCAAGGGACTTGATCTCAATTTAATATCTAAATGAGGTAATGTTTACTTTAGGTGCTTGTTTGTTTGTTTATTTATTTATTTACTGAAGATTGATTCACACTGAGCTACATCGCCAGCCCCACCCCCTTTCTGGGATAGTTATTCTCTAAGTCTCAGGTTTCCCACAGTTGTCACCCTCAGTCTTGAAGAGTGTATCACTGCATGCAGCTTGCTAGCACCTTTTGTGTACTACAAGATGCTTCAGTAATTTTCCTCTCCAGCTGCACATTAGAATCTTCTCTGTTTCAAATATAACTGTTTTCCGCAATGGAGTCCAGTATAGATCTAAGCGTTGGATCCAGGTACCTGAATATTTTTAAAAAACCCTTCAACTGATTCAAGGAACAGCTGAGAACTACTTGTTAAGGTACTGTGAATTTGTTTTGCTTTGTTTTATATCAATTGTCTTATGTGCATACTAATTTATTTATCTCAACATAATCTTTTGAATGAAAAAATCATACAAATGGATAAACCATCAGTTTTATAATTTATAATATTGAGCAGACCTACACCTAATGAGTCTTTCTCAGCTTTGCCAGTCTTTAATATGATTTGAAGAAATACTAAAACTCCTGGTACTCATATCTTTTTTTTATGTAGAGAAAAAAGCAAAACAGAAAAAAGTGTAGAAATAACACAGAATTTCAAAAAAACAGTAAGAAATCACTAGTTGATAAATTACATATTTTTATCTTAGAAGTAGTTGTTCAAGTTACAAAATCAAAGCATAAAATGTGGGCAATCAAATAATGACAATACAAACTATTGTGTTTGATGAACTAACAAAAACTTAGTAGTATGGTTATCTATCTTGCACACTTAAACATACATTCACATATCCTTTAGAGAACTTTCTTCCTCTTTCATTATTACAATATCTATTATACATTTTGGATCTTATTACTCTTTCAGTTTTTTATTATTATTTTTATATTTGAGAAACAATACAGTATTTACCAATGTGAACCTGATTTATTTCACTCAAGTTGCCTCTATTTACCTATAAAAGCCTTAAGACCATTCTTTTTAATGACTGAGTGATATTTCATTGCATAAAAATACCACATCTTTTTCAAACATTCTGCAGGTGATGGGCATTTTGGTTATTTCCAAGATTTAGCTATTACAAATTGCACTGCTATAAACATGGGTGTACATATATCTCTGTGACATGACTTTTTAAGTTTTTCTGGGAAAATACCCAGGAAGGGAAGCTGGATTGAATGGAACCTCCAATCCTAGTTTTTTTAAGAATCTTCATAGTGATTTCCACAGTGACTGCACCAGTCTGCACTCCCACCAACAATGGAGCAGTGTTCTTTTTTCCCCACAGCCTCGCCAGCATTTGTTATCAGTTGATTTCTGGATGTCAGCCATTCTTTCTGGAGTGAGATGAAATCTCAATGCTGTTTTAACTTGCATTTTTCAAATGACCCGTGATGGTGAACATTTCTTCATGTATTTATTTGTCATTTGTATATCTTCATCTGAGAACTGGTACTCATATCTTACCCCAAACCAGTTAAGTCATAGTCTCTGTATTAGTTTTCCATTGCTGTAACCAATACCTAACAAAATCAACTTAAATAAGGAAAGATTTATTTTCAGTTTTAGAGGTTTCACCCTATGGTCAGTTTGCCCCAATTTCCGGGCCCACAGTGAATATCACAGGAGAATATCATTGTGGGATATCATAGTGGAAGGATGTGCTGGAGCAAATTGCTCATCTCATAGTGACCAGAAGGCAGAAAGAGCACCAGAGGGGGCTGAGGGAGGTCCATAAGAAAGGGCCAAGGCTAATGTGTCATCTCCAGTGGTGCACCTACCTGGACTTTCAACCATGTTCTCCATACCTAATAGCCAGTAAAGGTATGAACTTGTCAATGGATTAATCAATCAAAGAGTTTAGAACCCTCATGATCCAATCACTTCCAAACCCCCACCTGTGAACACATAAGCCTTTTAGGGAGCATCTTAGATCCAAACTGTGGCAGTCTCTGACAATGACGCTGAAATGCTGGTAATTTTTAAAGCTCATTGGCTGGTTTCACTCTACAGGCAAAGGTTAAAAGCACTTTTCCACACTCTCTTTCCACTCTTACAAATGTCTTGAAATAAGCACTATTATGAACAAAATTCTTAAACAAGTCATATTTATGTTTGGTTGCCAACAAAATTTTTTGTGGTCCTCATTTGCCACAAACCATAATGTTAAGTGAAATAAATCAGATGCACAAGCTTAATTATGATATGATTTCTGCTGTGAGAAACCCAAAGTATAAGTAAATTAAAGAGCAGAATACATAAAAGGGAGCAGGGAGATAGAGCTTTTGTAAATGAGAAGGGACCGAGGGATGGCTAGGACTTGTATCTTGCTTCGGACCTGTGTCACATTTCCTGATCCACTGCAAGCTTGCCTGGCACAGCCCCTCAGCCTGGATTTGCTCCCTTCCCCTGGAGTGCCTTCCAAACCCACACTGCATCCTCCTTCTCTTCTCAATTTTTTTTTCAACTTTGTAACCTCTCTTGATACATTTTCGGGAAGGTTCTTGAACGACTCTTTTTAGGTGACTAAGTTTTCACTGATTCGTGAACTTTGTCATTCATTTGTTGACTGCAGTAGTGGTTCACTGAAACTTTCTAATGTATTGATAATTAGACGACAACTTTATACTAAGAATTATCAATATTGTTTGGCATTTTTTAACTAACATTGACCCAACTGCAACAGAGTTCTTTGAAATTTTTTAACTACAAAACCTTTATCTGGAAAATTAATTTTTCTACCCTCTCACAATGCAATGATTTGCTATTGCTTTTATATAAACAGAGCATAGCTCAGAGCATAGATAAGTGTTTTTCTGGAGATAAGAAAGAGGTAGCAATAAGATTGGGTGTGAAGATACAGTGTGTGTGTGGAGATGAGGAATCACTTTATTTTTTAAAACTAGCAACTTCTCTGTCTTTTTTTTTTTTTTAGAGAAGGTCTCACTTTTTGGTAAAGTTTGGGTTTGGCTTTGAACTCTCTGTGTAGACCAGACTGGCCTCAAACTTATGGTGATCCTCCTGCCTCAGTCCTCTGAGTGCGAGGATTACAAGTGTGCACCATCACACTGATTTTTTTTTGTAATATCTTAAGCATTACTGATATTTCCACTTGTGTTTATAGAACAGTGATACATAATAAAAATAAATGTTGATAGAAATCTAAAATAGCTTTTTCAATGACTATAAAATAATTTCAAAGTGATAAGAAAGTAGTATGTCAGTCTTATTGGCAGCAGCTTTTAATTGAACTTTTATTAGTGCATGTTTGCAATATATAATTACACTCATTGTGGGTAGTTGGCATACATATAAACACATCATAATTCTTTCATGACAATTAAGCTTGTGTGTCTGATTTACTTCACTTCACTCTATGGTTTCAAGGTGCAGAGGGACCATTTTGGTGAAGGAATTGTTCTATGTCTTGACCCTAACAATATCAGTATCTGCTTGAATACTGTACTATAGTTTTGCAAGATATTATTAACAGAGAAAGTGAGTAAAGGTTAGAGTTTTTTGTATTAGTTTAGGAAACTGTCACAAATGCTTGTGAATCTACAATTATCTGAGAATCCCTCTAGGTTGCAGGTCTCCATCTGGTCTAACATCTGCTTACTCGCAAGCTTCATGTTGGTCTCTCTTCCTTTTCACTCCCTACACTCACAAAACCTGCCAGCCTTACTCTCTCTATCCTGAAAGGAGGTACAGTGATACCAGCCTCCTTTGCAATCCTCATGATTCAGCTCTTCTTTCAATGTCCTTTCTTCCAAGAAGTGTCCCATTTCTTCATATCAATGATAGTAGATCAGAAAGATTGTCAGCATCAACTGAGATAACGTAAGTGTAGAACTGCCTTAAGAGAGTGTGGGACTTGGTTTTGGCTTCAGAATGTCGGTTCAGTCTTGTCACTCCATCATGGAAAGTTTCCTTCAGGAATCCATCTGTATAATCCTCAAATTTCAGCCATTAATTCTGAGTATTTTTTCCACTCCTTTCTCTCTGTTCTTCTGCTACATGTATGTCGGATGCTAAATAGTGTCTCCTGTTTCTCCGTTATTCTGTTCATTTTTCTTATTTTGGTTTTGTTCTGTACATACATAATTTTTTTAATTTAAAGAGAATAAAACAAAAGAGGACAGAAAAAAGCAGATCAGAACAGAACAAGGTAAGCAACATAGCACTTTACAACAAGACAACTGGATATTAACAGTAGCTACCATAATGTCTCTTTCTTTGAAATAGTTGTGCATAGCTTCACACAAAAATAATATCAAACATAACAAAATAGTATAAAACCATTCAAGAGAATGAAAGAATTACAGAGCATTCTGAACCAAATAACAGAAAATGAACAATGGCTACTATAATATCTCATTTTCCATAAAAAATTTGTTTATACTATCACATATATTAAAATCCAATAAGACACAACATGATAGAACCGATGGTAATAGAAGAACAAAAGCATGGTAGGACTTCTAAGAAAGATGATATTAAATCATCAATGGCTGCCATAATGTCTTGTTTTCTTCAAAATAGCTGTTCATAACATCACACATAATAAAATGAAACAAAACAATAAAACCATACCAACTAATGAATGAAAACATTATAAGGCTTCAAAGCAATGTAGTAGAGAATCATGATTACCCTAAAATCTTATGTACTCTTGCCTTTTCTTACACGACGGAGACTATATGGTATTTATACATATGACTTTGGTTTATTTCGCTTATGAGTATGATCTCAAGTTGCATCCATTTATTTATAAATATCTCAGTGTGATCATTCTTTATAGTTGAGGAGTACCCCATTGTATAAAAATGCCACAACTTTTTTATCCATTCCTCAGTTGATGGGTACTTAGGTTGTTTCCAAGATCTGGCTATTACAAATTCTGTTGCTATAAACACGAGTGCACATATATCACTGTGGTATGATGTTTTCAGTTTTTCTGGGAATATGCCTAGAAGCGGAATAGCTGGGTCAAATGGGACTTCCAATCCCAGCTTTTTGAGGAATCTCCAGACTGACTTCCACAATGGTTGCACCAGTCTACACTCCCACCAACAGTGCAGAAGAGTTCCTTTTTAGCTGCAGCCTCTCCAGTATTTGTTGTTGGCAGTTTTTTATATCCTGGCCATTCTTTCTGGGGTGAGATGGAATTTCAATGTGGTTTTAATTTGCATTTCCCTAATGACAAATGATGATGAACATTTTATCACGTATTTATTTGCCATTCATATTTCTTCATCCGAGAACCGTGTATTCATCTCAGATGCCCATTTTTGGATTGGGTTTTTCAATTTCGGGGGTCGATTTTTTAAAATTCTGTATAAGTTCTAGACAGAAGTCCTTTGTCTGAGGAACAGTTCACTAAAATTATTTCCCAGTTGTTAATTTTCTTTTCACTATGCTGAAGATTTCTTTCAATATGCAGAAAATCTTTAATAAGACATGATCCCAATTATTAATTCTGGGAAGTATTTCCCATGTGGTTTGATTCTTGTTCATGAATTCTTTACCTATCCCTATGTCTTCATGATTTTTACATACTTTGTCTTCCAACAGATTTAGTGTTTCTGTTTTAATATTTAGATCTTTGATCCATTTAGATTTTAGTTTAGTACATGGTGATAGGCATGGGTCTAGTTTTAGTTTTCGGCATATAGATAGATATCCAATTTTTCCAGCACCATTTATTAAAGAGACTATCATTCTTCCGATGAACATGTTTGGCCTCTTTATCAAGGATAGGTGGTTGAGTGTGTTTGTGGTTGTATCTTCCAATCTATTCTATTGATCTTCAGATCTGTTTTTATTCCAGTACCATATTGATATTATTACAGTAGCTTTGTAATATAACTTAAAGTCAGGGATTGTGATGCCTCCTGCCTTGCCTTTGCTGCTTAAAATTGCCTTTACTATTCTACATCTCTTCTAGTTCCAGATGAATTTTAGGAGTGATTTCTCTAGATATGTGAGGTATGTTATTGGTATTTTCATTGGGATTGCATTGAATCTATATAACAATTTTGGGAGAATGACCATTTTTGCAATATTTATTCTTGCTTTCCATGAAAAAGGGATGTCTTTCCATTTTCTGAGGTCCTCTTCAATTTCTTTTTCAGGGTATTATAATTTCCCTGTATAGCTCTTTTACTTCTTTCATTAGATTAATTCCTAAGTATTTCATTTTGGGGGATGCTAATGTGAAGGGTGTGGCTTCTCTTATTTCTCTCTCAGTGCTTTTGTTGTTGGTGTATAGGAATGCTATTGATTTTTGAGTATTGACCTTGTATCCAGCTATATTGCTGAATTTCTTTATTATATCTAAGAGTCTTTCAATAGAGTTTTGGGGGACTTCTATGTAGGGTATCATGTCATCTGCAACTAATGATAATTTAACTTCCTCTTTTCCTATCTTTACTCCTTTTATTTCTCTCTCTTGTCTAATTGTTCTGGCTAGTATTTCAGGTACTATGTTGAATAAGAGCAGTGATAAGGGACATCCTTGTTGTACCTGATTTTAAGGTAAAGGCTTTCAGTTTTTGGCCATTTAATATGATGCCAGCTGTTGGTTTATCATAGATGGCCTTTATCATATTGAGGTAAAGACCATCTACTCCAATTCTCTGTAAGGTTCTTATCATGAATGAGTGTTGGACCTTATCAAAAGCTTTTTCTGCATCTATAGAGATGATCATGTGATTCCTACTTTTGGCTCTATTGATATGGTGGATTACATTTATTGATTTATGTACATTGAAACATCCCTGCATTCCTGGGATAAATCCCACTTGGTCGTGGTGTATAATCTTCTTGATGATTTGCTGCATCCTGTTTGCCAATATTTTATTGAGAATTTTTGCATCTATGTTTATTAGGGAGATTGGCCTATAGTTCTCTTTTTTAGTTGGATCTTTCTCAGGGTTTGGTACTAGAGTAATATTTGCTTCCAGAGATGATTTAGGAAGAACTGCTTCACTTTTGATTTCATTGAAGAGTTTGAAGAGTGTAAGCATTAAGTCTTCTTTGTATTTCTTGTAGAATTCAGCAGTCAATCCATCTGGGCCTGGGTTCTTCTTTGTTGGTAAGAACTTCATTACATTTTCAATTTCATTGATAGAAATTGGGTTATTCAGCAGTTTTACATCTTCTTGACCCCGCTTTGGTAGTTCACATGTTTCTAGGAATCTGTCCATTTCCTATGTGTTATCGAACCTATGAGAGTAGAGATTTTCAAAATAGGTGTTCATGATCTTCTATATTTCCACAGAGTCTTTATTGATTTTACCTTTTTCATTCCTTATTGCATGAATTTGAGTCTTTTCTTTCCTTTTTTTTAATAAGGTTGGCTAGGGGTTTATCAACACTATTTATTCTTTCAAAGAGCCAACTCTTTGATTCATTGATTCTTTGTATTATTTTCTTAGTCTCTATTGCATTAATTTCTGCTCTGAGCTTTACAATTTCCTCCTTTCTTTGACTTTGGGCTTTGCTTGCTCTTCTTTTTCTAGGTGTTTGAGGTGTAGTATCAGGTTGTTTATTTGTATTTGTTCTGTTTTCCTTATGTGGGAATTCAGTGCAATAAATTTTCCTCTGAAGACTTCTTTCAGGGCTGGGGATTTAGCTCAGTGGCTTAAGTGCCTGCTTTGCAAGTGCAAGATCGTGAGTTCGATCCCCGGTACCAAAAAAAAAAAAAAAAAAGACTTCTTTCATTGCATCCCATAGATTCTGGTAAGTTGTATTTGTATTTTCATTTGCTTGTAGATATTGTTTAATCTCTTCTTTAATTTCCTCTGTGACCTACTGATTGCTCAAGAGTGTATTTTTCAATTTCCATGTGTTTGTCGGGTTTCTGCAGTTTCTTTTATCAATAATTTCTAGCTTCATGGTGCTATGATCTGATAATATGCATGAGATAATTTCAATTCTTTTGCATTTACTTAAATATGTTCTATGGCTAGTATATGGTCTATTTCAGAGAATGTCCCATGTACTGCTGAGAAGAAGGTACATTCTGATGTTGTTGGATGGAACACTCTGTATATGTCTATCAAGTCCATTTGTTCACAGGTGTAATTCAGTTCTGTTATGTCTTTGTTGCTTTTCTGTCTAGTTGACCTGTCCCTTTGTGTCAATGGTGTGTTAAAGTCTCCTGTTATAATTGTGTTATTGCTTATTTGATTTTTCATTTCTGTTAGTATTTGCTTTATATAGCTGGGTGCTCTAGAATTTGGTGCATATATATTTAATATTTTTATTCCTACCTCTTGAAGTTTTCCCCTAACTAGTATGTAGTGACTTTCTTTATCTCTTCTGATCATTCTTGGTTTGAAGTTCATATTGTCTGCAAACAGCATAGCTAGCCCTGCTTTTTCTTGGGTTCCTGTTGCATGAAGTATTGTTTTTTATCCTTTTCAGTCTGTGAGTTTCCTTTTGGGTTAGATGGGTTTCTTGTAGACAGTGTATGGTTAGATATTGTTTCTTGATCCATTCTGCCAGTCTGTTTTTTTTAATTGGTGAATTGAGGCCATTTATATTAATGGTTATAACTGTTATATATTGGTTTATTGTTGACATGTTATCTTTCTGCTGTTGTATCTTTACCTTTCTATTCTGTTTAATTGTCTGCCTTGCTTAGTGTTTTTTTCCTATGTGTATCTAGAATGTCTTTCAGTATTCTTTGTAGGTTGGTTTGGTGATCACAAAGTTCTTCAGGTGTTCTTTGTCATGAAAGTATCTTATTTCTCCATGCGTTTTGAAGGACAGTTTTTCAGGGTATGTCAGTCTGGGTTGGAAGTCATTTTCCTTTAGGATCTATAATACTTCATTCCATGCTCTTCTTGACTTCATTGTTTGTGTTGAGAAGTCTGCTGTGATTCTGATAGGTTTTTGTCTTTTCTGCCTAATAGCATTTAATATTCTGTTCTAATGTTGGATTTCTGGGATGGTGATTATTATATGTCTGAGTGTAGTTTTATTTTGGTTATTGCTATTTAGAGTTCTTTATGCTTCACTGATCCATATGTCAGTTTCCATTCTCATGTTTGGGAAATTTTCAGCTATTACTTCTGTAAATAGCCTCTTGATATCTTTTGTGCTCTCCTCTTCTTTTTCATTTATCCCTATTAATTTTATCATCTTGCAGCTGTTGAATTGTTATTTCCTGATTCCTTGTTATTTTTAAAAGATCTTTCCTTTCTTTTTCACTAGCTGCAATCTTATCTTTGAGGTCTGAAATTCTATCTTTACTTTTGTTGAGGTGATTTTGGCAACTTTCAATAGAGTTTTTGATTTCCTGTATATCTCCTTGAATCTTCTTCATGTATTCTGTTTGTTTCTTATAGTGTTATTTCAGGGATTCTGTTTATTTTGTTCCTCTAATTTTTTAACTGTGTCTTCTTTAGATGTGTTCAGTATTTCTTTCACCACTTTTATCATTTCTTCTTTTACCTGGGAGATTATTTCTGATTTGTGTTTCTCTATTGTTTCCCCTAGTTGCTCCTTTATTTCAACTGATATCATTTCAGTCATTTCAGGTGTATGGCTTATATTTTTTTCTATGTACATGGCTTCTAGGCTTTCTTGGGATGGGCTGAAGGTTTGAGATTGCATTTTGGTCTTTTATCTTGTCATTTTCCTATATTTCTGTGCTTTGAGTGGTGTTCCAAAGCTTCCCCTGGGCATATTGGAAATCACCTCCTGCACCCTCAGCTCCTGGGACTGAATGAAGGTTGGTGAGCCTTGCCCAGTCAGGCCTAGAAGACCTCCCAAGCCTAGCCCAGTGTTCCAGGGAGCTGGGTGGGAACTTAACCTGTGGGAGTGATGGTCTCAAACTCCCCCCAGGCCAGCACCAGCAGGCTGAAACTCCCCTTGCACTGCCCCGGCCACATGCACTGAAAGAAGGCCACTGGGCATGGTCCACTGAGGCCTGAGAAACCTCCTGAGCCCAGTCCAGTGTCCTAGGGAGCTGGGCGGGAACTCAACTGCTGGTAGTGATGGTCTCAAACTCTCCCCAGGCCTCAAACTCTCCCCAGGCCAGGGTGCTGGCACTCACCTCCCAGGGCCCTGGCTCCCTTGCAGGGCCTTGCCTCTCTGGATTGAAAGAAGGCTGCTGGGCATGGTCCACTCAGGCCCACGAAACCTCCAAGCCCAGCCCAGTGTACGAGGGAGCTGGGCAGGAACTTAACCACTGGGAGCGATGGTCTCAAACTCTCCCTGGGCCACATACATAATTTTAAGCTAGCTGATTCCTTCTTTTATTTCAAATTACTGCTAAGCCACTCCAGTGACATTTTTATTTCAGTTACAGTACAAGGTATGATTGAAAAATATGGTGACTATTTAAGCTTTTTAATTTATTACAGTAAAAGAAATATCACCATTTATACCCCTCAATTCAAACACATTTATCCCATCAGTGTTGCCCCTTTCTGAAACAGTTCTGGAAGTTCTCTTTCATAAGTGTGTTTCATTGTACTGCCCTGGCTGCTTTGATGTTCTGAATTGATTAAAAACATTTACCTTTTTGGCCATTTGGACTTTGGTTAGTGGGAAGTCACATGATGCCAGATCTCTTGAATAAGGTGGAGGGGGACACACCAGAAGGTGTTTACAAACCTACATTTCCATGTAATAGTACACAGCAGCCGACATTCACTGGATTTTTTATCACACTTTATAAAGACATTCATAAAAGCGGACTCCCAGAGCTGTCTCAGAAAGTGGCAAAAACAACAAGATTAGCATGTTCAAAGTGAGGGGAATATTCTGAGGGAATTACTGTATCTTTTACTATAACGTTTTTACTTAGACATTCACCATATACTTTGTTCACACCTCGTACTTGTTAACTTCAGGATTTCCATTTGATCCTTTAAAAAAAGAACCTATCATGTTACGGATGTTTTCCTCTTGATGAGAAATTATTACCATATCTTCCATTACATTATTAATTATGACTTCCCTAACTTCTTGACCATTCTTATGATAACTACTTCAAAGCTGTTATCTGTCAAGTCAAACATCTGAGGCTTCTCACCCAGGTCTTCTGTTGCTTGCTCCACTTGACTGTCTTTTCTCTTTCATCATACTACACTGTTCAGTCCCTGTTCATATCACACTTATCTGTTAGACTCCACTACCTGCTGACTCATTGCTCTGTTATTTAGACTACAATGAGAAGAGTATAATTTTCTCCAAAGTGTGATCCAATTAAATTCAAGCCCCTTTTGTAAAGGTAGTTTTCTAAAACCTATCTGAGGTTTGTTTTCATTTCAAGACCACTTCTCTTATCTGTCTCTTCTTATGGTTTTCTAATATAATAAAGTAGCAACTTATAATTAATTTTATTGATCTCAGAAAGCCATGAACCTCCTCTTAATTGTTTAACACCAAAGTCTCCTTGCTTTCAAGAGTGATTGTAGACACCATCTCCTTCATACTCTGTTAAAATTAAATCAGTCCCTTGAAGGATATTGGCAGCCCTCTCTCTTATTATATGGACTACTTCTCTGTAAAATCTCAGAACCACAGAGCTGAAGGTGGGGATAGTGTCTGCTGCAGTCAGAATGGCATGCCTGCTTTGTGCTCATGTTAGTAGGCAGAACTGGAAATTGTGCTCTTCTTAGTTTGCCTTTGCTGATGAGGATCTTCTGCTCTGTGAAAAGGGAGGACTTAGGAAAGGGCTACAGGGGATTCCACTTTATAGACCTGTTTTAGAGCCTCCACCATATAGAGAAATGCAAACATTCAAACTCTCAGACACTCGTCTGGAATTTCTTAGAACAAAAATCATTTCCTTTCCCAAAGCTTCCTAGACCTGCAAATCTCTATTACTTTAAACACTACTGCTAATAGTATGAGCTTTGTCAAGCTAAAAGTAAATATATATTTTCATCCATTTCACAGAAAAATAAATATCTTCCCTCATTATATCTACATAACCAAAATTTTACCAAAATACATACAATCTTAGAAAACTATGATCTGTATTAGCAAAAACTTGGTAATATAGAGAAGTAGCTTGAGATGGCCACTGCTATCAGGCCGTAATTAAATTGAAATTTTTCTTGCTTAATTATGTCTCACATTCCACCTTATCAGTCCCGCAACTGAAACAGCTTCACTATCCTGGTTTAGTAGGAATTTTCCCAACTGGAATGTAAGCTTCATTGAGGTAGACACTACTTTTAAATAGTGCCCATTGTAGAATATCTACTTGGAATGCACCCAATAAATACTAATTGAACAAATAAACACTAATAGTATGAACTGCTATCAGCACATTTATACACTGGGATGTGTTAGAGAAAATTAACAGTCCTCTTAGTAAACATCTGATTTGAATGTAACTTAAAGACTAGGTCATTCCTTGGAGTGCATGCAATCTAAAATATCTAACAAGAATTTGATTTGTTGTGTTCATATTCCCTCAGTCTTCCTGGTCCATCCCTTCTCTCATTTCCAAGTGAAATCAGACTAAAATTAATAGCAAGGTTAGTCTTGACAAGGAAAGAAATGTCCCATAATAGAGGTCTGAAAAGAAAAGAGAAAAGCCATTTAATTTTCTTGGTGTTACTGTGGGCCTCGTGAAGTGATCACATATTTGACAAATGCAGCTATATTTAAACTGTCTGCCAACTGAATTAGGTTCTTTCCATCATGTGCCCCTTTTTTGATCCATACCACTGTGCACAAGCTTTGGATTGATCTAAACTTCCACACTAACATGACTTTAACCCTAACCACACCTGAAGTTCGCATGTAGTTCATCCCCAGAGCCGTTGACTTCAATGTTGGCCCACCTGATTTCTGCATGAATAAAAGCCTTATTCTGAGGGCACTGACACATAGTGCTACTAAGGCTGAGTCTACGTTTCATCACTGCTGCATTTTGATCTTCTGAGAGCGTAACATGGACTTTTGTTTAGGAATTATTACCTCACTTGCTAAACACGGAGACTTAGCCCTCATCCCCAGAAAGCTTCTGATGTACACCACAAGCAATATACATCATCCCCAGGGTTATTTTTATGTGCTTATATTTCTTACTAGCTGAAAGATATAGAAACTGGAAAACATAAAAGAAAGCAATAAATATTAAAATATTAAACAAGTAGCATAACATAAAGTATATACTTTTACTATTAAACTCGCTCCTCTCTAAAAAAAAAAAAAAAAGATCTAGTTTCCATGCTAGTCACTTAATAAAGTAAGAGAAAAAGTGAAAATTTTCAATTTAAATAATAAAGAGGGAAACAAGAGAGAACACAAATCAGATATACCTGCTATGAAATTCCTGGTGGGCTACTTAAAATAATGTCAAAATTATTCCAATGATAGCTCTATCCCTAAGGATCAATAATCCTATTTCACTGCTCTGAGTTATAATGTTTAGATTTCTATTCTTACACCAAAGTTATCTACATGATTCTCAGTCAGTTACTATACTAATTTTAATAAAATTCGTCTATAAGTCTTAACAGAACTGGCTGAGGCATCTCCAACATCAAATGACTAGCAATAACACCAATTTTAAATTTACAAAAGCTTGAATAATATCACCAATTCATGTTAACTCTTTACAAAAAAAACATAAATTATTTAAAAAGTAAGTTTGCTGTCTGTAAAATATTTTTCCTGTGAGGATAGTACAATAAAAATGACATCTAGTTGGACACATCACAAATCACAGACTACAAATTACTTTCAAGGAAAACAGCTAGCCAAGCAATTCTATCTAAAACTGCCTCCATTTCATCATTTTAGCACTGTTAGTATATTGAATAAGTTTAATTTTTTATTGCTTCCATTTCTTTTAGCTCTGAAATCTAAACAAGTTTTCTAAACTGATCATCCCCATAAAATTCGGTTATTTATATTGTGAAACAATCAATAGACCAAAAATATTAAATATTATTGAAAATTGCATTACAAAATCTTGTGGAGAAACAACTTATAACACTTTATTATTCCAGTAAGCTCTTACCTGGGAAGACAAAGTGCAGATAATTCAACTGACTTTTGGAAATACTCTTTTAAAAATTTATTTATTTCAATAATAGAGACTTTTCAACTACATTAGGAGTAAATATACCATCTCAGGACATTGGATTGTTTGACCAGACACATCAATCTACTGTTTACTCTTCAAATCTATTTTGAACTTCCATCCCCATCATTTATGTTCACTCATTTTAAACTATTTTGTTACAACTTTGATCAATCTTAATCAGTCTTCAACCCTGCATTGATAGCTATGCCTTACACTGGAATCCCAAAATCTCGTAAACATTCTGCCTTCTAAGAAGCTACAAAGATTCTCAAGGAAAGAGTCTTCCTTACTGATGTAATAACTCAATTTAGGGGCAAGAATGTAGCTCAGTGGTACAGCAATTTCCTAAAATAACTTAGCTTTGCTTTATCAACACGTTGTTTTGTGGTCTTGTCCCGGGTTAATGGACACTCATCGACACTGGACTTTTTAAGTAAGTTACTTTACATTACAAAATCAACAATATTAAGTATAATTATTCTAGTATTCCCTTTTTTTAACTGAACTATATCCCCACTCTTTTTCATTTTTTTTATTTTGATACAGTGTCTAGTCAAGTTACTAAGGTGCTATGATGGGGCTCAAAATTGGGATCCTTCTATATCAGCCTCTAAGAGCACTTGAGTTACGGGCATGTTACCCCCATTCCCAGGTGGGACAGACCTTATTCACTGCTATGAAACCAGGCAAAGAATGATGTGAGGATTCATGGAAGATTGGTAGAGCAGTTCCTGCACTGGTGCTTGAGTACAAGGAACTAATAACTCTCCTTTTGCTAATCCAAGTTCTAAACCAATTGAGAAGGTTTGATGCACACAGTGTCTTGTTTTATTATCATTTCATTATTTTTCTTGGAGAACAAAGCATTAGCTCTATTAGTACAGCCAATTAAACTGACAGGGCAGATACATGGCAGAGCTCTCATTGCGGGCTGACTTCTACACTATTTCTGAGGTGAGAGTTGCTTTTCTCAAGGAGTACCATGAAAAAGGGACTAAGTTTTATCTTCCTTCTGAACTTTTACCACTTTTTTCTTCAAATATTTTCAATAAGAAGTCACGTGACCACTCTTAGACATGAAATCAGAAATAGAAAGTAAAGTGGACAGGCTACCAAGAAAAACTCAGTATATAAACATAAAGTCAGAGAAAGCAGTCCGTTTCTATACACACACCAGCTATTTAGTATGATTGGCAGACTGATACCAGGTAACTACCATTTACTGTGCTACGAATAGTTTCACTGCTGTTTAGGGGAGATGCTGGCCTTAGATTAAATATTAATATCTCCAAAATTTCCTGGTTTACTAGAAAGTATATATTAAAAGATCTTTGTTAAAGGGGCGAGTTCATACTTAAGGGCTAATATAGATTAATAAATGTCAAAAATTAATTTATTGATGAGAATAAGTAAAACACTAAAGCTTATTCTAAAAAGATTTTTAAAATATTTACACATACATATACAATCAAGAACATTGACTTGAATGCATAACTAGATTCAAAATTGCTTCACATCCACAGTACAAAAACAATTAATAAAAATTCATTTTCATTTTTGTGGACAAAAAGTTGTCTACATGAATGTCTAATACTTAAGAGTTATGAATTCACTTAAATATAAGGAAATGCATAAATAATCCAGGAAAATGCACTAGATATGTACTCAGTAATTTTTTTATATATTTAAATTTTTTTAATTTTTTTAAATTTTTATATATTTCCACAAATTGTGCAAAGTATAATATTGCTTGACATATTCTACTGAGAAAAACTATTGAATACAATGTCTTAATTCATATTACATTTGCATATAGTATTTCACAGGTAAACTATGAATTGTTCAAGACATACAGAACTTTCATTCTACTTATAAGTCACCATGATTCCCAGCTCACCCCTGAATTTAGCTTGTCAGTATCCCTCCTACTTGACCTGGTGGGGAGACAATGGGTGCTGAATGTGGAATTCCTTCCCATCACTTCTCTTCCTACAAGCAATCATAGGAAAGATTGTCTGGCTCCTCATGTAGTCTCTTCCAAAAATATTCTTGAACCCATTAACTTTACTTCCTGATTCCTCTGGAAGTTTTAATCTCAAAACCAAATTTTTACTGCTAGAAAGCCCTGTATCCATTGAGAAGTCCCATTATTGCAAATTAAAACTCTCAGGATTTGACTGTTTTCTTTGCTTTTAGCTCAAATCACTTTATTAAAAAAAATTTATGAGCTCTGACTATAACTTTTTCTTACCATATCTGCCACCATACCTGTGAATTTTTCAAAGGCAAGCATCTGTTAGAAAAGAAGGTAGTTTCTGTATAACAAGATATAAGATGTTATCCTAAGTGCAAGATTGGATCTAAATTATGTGTCCCACTTTTAAATCTGAAAACATTACTATTTTATGATGACTTTAAAGAAATATGAGCCAAAAACATTTAGAACATGACCAATAAGTTATATCAGGCATTAAAACAAGCACGAAGGGAATAAATACTGTATTATGCTATTTTAAAAATGGAAAATAAAGTCTATGCACTTGTTAATTCAAGTATTGGTAATAAATTAGTTTCCTAAAGAAAACTCTTATGGATTCAGATAGAAGTCAACTATCTCAGTCTACTACACTATCCATAAGAGAAAATCATTGGATTAATCCCTGAAAAGTATTTCCAAACAAGGCTCATTTTTTTCTTTTTAAAGAGATTTATGTTTGAGAACACTACCTGAATTGTGTTGATGTTACAAGCCCAACTTTGATTCCTAGTATCATCCACCAGTATTACTCTTATTGGTAACTGCTGTTATTTACAAAAACTTTTCCAGATTTGAATTGCCTCATGTCTAAAGCAGTTTGAGTAAAACAGTTAAGGTAAAACAGGAAGATAGAGTTTACAGTTTGAAGGAGGCAGCAGCTGTTTGATGTCTTGAGAGGGAATGGAGGACGACACCCAAACTTCTGTTGATCGTGCATGCAAGCAGAAGAGATAAATGACTCAGGGAAATGACTCACTGCATCTGCAAGTAAACCTTGTAGCTGCAGCTCCTCTACTATTGTGTTAAATATTTAACTTTACCTTTAGTTACAGCCTGTCTCAATATCAAAACTTAAATTCTTTCGGCCTATTACACAGAAAACATTAAATGCTTACTTCCAAAAATAACTTTATTAATTGCCCTTGTAGAACATAAATCTGGCAGCAGATCCTTTAAAAATAAATACTCCATGGATCAAATCATTTAATTAGTTTAGACAAGCCATAAATGTGTATTAATGGCCAAAATCGTAAAATCATTAGATGCATTGCATAATTTGGTTATGGAAGGACTAAGTTGCTTTGCTTTTTTTACTATTAATAATAGTATTTATATGCACTCAGATAAGACTTGGAATGATACATAATATATGCCAAAGAGCCCTCAATTTTAAATTGAAAAGAAAAATAAAAGTTATTGATATAGAGGAATGAAACTCCTGACCTACTATCTCTGCAAGTTCGTGTTCTCTAAAATCAAAGAATGAATTTTAGGAACAACAGAGGTTAAGAGTAGAATATATTTATTGAGAGAAAGAAAGCTTCTGTCTGAAGAGAGACAGAAGGGGTCCTGAGCGGGTTGCCAAGGACTCTATCTTTTCCAGGGACTTTTATAGAGTAAAACCATGGGTTCAAGGTGGGGGAAGACTGGAAACTCACAGGCAGATGGGCATAGGGTGGGACATAACTATAGTTAGCCAATAAGATTAATAGTTCAGGTAAAAATTAAATTGAAGACAAATGGGGAAGCAAGTCACACAGAAAGTGAGCATTCTTCAGGAGCACTAGGGAACTATTTAGAATATCAGTCCTCAGGACATGGGTGCATTTGTTTGGCTTTTTGTTTTGAGGCCTGGCCCACAGCAAGAGGTGTCTGGTACCCCCCACCCCTTCACCCCGACAGTTGCCAGGAATCTGAGCATATGCACTGGTTCCTTTGAGGGCCTAGCCCTCTCACTTCCTATAATATTTCTAACTAACTCAGCTGCCTGTAAAACTATGATTAAACTCCTTGAAAATATTCTCAGTTTTCTATTTTTATATTAGATTTTTTTTCATTCTTCCTTTATCCAAGCTCCAAGGAGAGGAAAAAAGACAAGAATAGTAAGAAAGGAGACAGAAAATTGAAAGAGGAAGAAACAGGAAGGAAAGCAAAACAGGAAGTAGATGAGTGGTTGATCAGTTGGGGGTCACTGGCTGTAAGCAAGTAACAGAAACTGACTACAGCTAATTTAAGCCAAAAGAAAGAAACACAGAGTGTGGGAGGGAGGAAGGGAGGGAGAGAGAAAGAAAGAAAAAAAAAGAAAGAAAGAGAGAAAGAAAGAAATTAAAAATGGAGTTACAGGTATAGCTCAGTGTAAATTCCTTTGGTTCAATCCCCAAGACTGTATTGCAAGGAAAAATAGAAGCTTAGAAAAGAAATTTTCAAGAAGATAGGACCAGAACAATGATAATTACTGAAAAGGAAAATTACTTTGAAGGAACTCATAACTCATCATATCAATCAGACAGAAGTTACTTCAGCAGAAGATGTATGGAAATTATAGGGAAGCGGAAGAACCAAAATTGCACAGCTGCTTGGTCATTAAACTACTGCTTTTACTTCCTGGTTATGTTTCCTTAAACAATTACTTAATCTCTCTAAGCCTCAGTCTACTTACCAGTAAATAGTTTGGACAAGTGTCTTTCAGAGATCTGTGTGTTAAAGGCATGGTCTCCACCTCATGGCACTACTAGTTGGTGGTAAAACCTTTAAAGAGTGGAAGCTCTTCCTGTCCCTGGCAATTAGTCTTTGAATGAGATTGTGGGACCCTCCTCTCAATCCCTTTCTGGCTTTTTTGCCTTCTGGCCATGAGGTAAGCAAATTTGCTTCACCATGGACTCCTACCCAGATATGGTGTCTTGCCACAATCCCAAAAGCAACAAGGTCACTCAATCATGAACTGAAACCTCTACAACTGTGGACCAAAATAAACCTTTTCTCTCATTAAGTTGATGACCTCAGGTGTTTGTTACAATAACACAAATCTGACAAACTGAAGCAGGAATAATAATATGGCTTACCACACAAGTTTGTAGTGAGGATTAAACAGATAAATGTAGCATGCTTGTTGTGATGGCTGGTTCATGGTATTAAAAAGTTATTGAAAATATGAATATTTCACCACACCAATAAAGATCTATAGTTTAAACAGGAAAAATAGAAAATGACATCAGAGATGTGGAGAAAAATTCCAAACTATAAAATGGTATTAAATATACCTAGCCAATTAATATTTGTCACCAAGCTTATATAAAATAGA